>OY986436.1:82426942-82551942 GCA_963920525.1 Dichetophora obliterata | reverse complement strand
TTAACTTATACTATATACTATGTATAAGTAGTGTGTATAGAGCCTAACATATTGTATGTTTTCGAATATTTTCTTTTTTGAACACAATCAGATTTTTAACTTTCAAAATAATTTTTATAAGCAACTTTTGTGTTTAACTTATTTCTGTTTTATATAAAAGGAAGTCAATTTTAATATTCCATTCATTCGTTTTGTGATTTTCAAAAATAGAACATCTTCGTCCGGACTTTCGGACAGAATATTTATTTTCTGAAAAAAGTTAAGTTTAATAATAATTTCTTACAAATAAAATTCTGTCAATACAAATAAACAAAAAAGAGAATCTTGTGTGTTTTATTTAAATGACATAGAATCTGAGACGAAGGAAGAACGACATTTTTTTGGCGCCCAACTTAGTGGCCAGCAGCAGAGAAAATTGTTTGCAAGAAATACCCATCAAAAAAAGCTCTACAATCAACAACATCGACAGCGACAACACCGAACGTCCAACTATCAGCGACAACATCGGAAGTTTAATTGACGTTGACAACATAGAAGACTTCTACGACTCAAAGAACAACATGGCTATATTCTCAACAGAACAGTTTCAGCAAATACTATCAACCATCGCAGGAAATGTCAAAACTGGTTCATTTACACGATGCACAGCTCGTTTTAGAGGACAACGTGATCGCGCTGTGGTCGAGGAGTTCATAGCAACGATAAGTGTCTACAAAGACATCGAGAAGATATCAGATAACGATGCTCTGTTGCTCGAACAATATGCAGCTTCTTGGTGGATTGGTGTCAAAGAGAGCTTGTCTACGTTTAAGGAAGCACTTGACATTTTACGGACCACTTTCTCCCCATCAATTCCAGATTGAAAGATTTATCTAAGTATTTTTGAGCAGAAGCAACATCCAAAAGAGCCAACTGATAGCTTAATTTGCAAAAAGCGGCTACTATTCTCTCAATTAAAAGAACCCCTCATGGAAACGATACAATTAATTATGTTGTACGGCCTCTTACATATAAAAATACGAGAGCGCGTTCGACGAGAAGACTTCAATAGCTTTGAAAGGCTAATATCAGCCAGTAGAGAAGCAGAAATGATTTTTTCCGATTCCAGATCGACGTCTACGGTTGCAGAGAAATCCGAGACAAGTTTAAGAACTGTATCCTCAGCAGCAGCAAGAGGATCACAATTAGCAGTAGCGTCCTCAGTATGCGGCTTTTCGATTCGAGGCCACACCGCAGATGTTTGCAGGAAAAAACAAAAACAGCAACAAACCCAGCAGCAATCTCAGCAACCAGAAGCTTCACATGCTTCTCTAATCAGGCGTTCGGCATTTTCATGCTAAGGTTGCGGTGCACCAGGCGTATAAAGAGCAAACTGTCCACAGTGTAGGATCCACAACAAAGAAAGCCCACAGCAATTAGCTTTCAATAACGTGGCAACAACCATCATTGGACGACCCTTACCAACCGTTTACGTCGAAATTTTTGGTCTTAAAGGTGAAGCACTTTTTGATTTTGGAGCAAAAACAAGTGTTGCAAGTGAAAAATTGAAAACAATCTTGAAGAAAAAAGGGTGTGTCTTCCAAAGTATACAAGCTGAAGTTACGTTAGCTGAGGGATCTACAAAAAGTCAAACAGTGTTATCAACAATTTGTGATGTAACGTTTGGAAACCGCATCAGAAAAATACGACTAATTACGCTGGAAAATGCAACACGATCTCGTACGCTCATAGATGCTGATTTTATGGAACAATATGGGATAGTTTTGAATATGGCACAGCGGTACTGGCACTTTGTAAACGAACAAAAAATCAAGTTCGACTTTAAGCAACCAAGAAAAATTGAAGCGTTATCCATGGACATTGCAGGCAAGAACATTGTTGCAGCATCCTCGAAGCAATCTTCTTTTTCTCAAGCACTTAAAGAAATTACGAATTTAATGGATTCAATGAGAAGAATTCACCTATAATTCCAATAGGCACTACACCAGAGACGCGTCCAGAAATAGATTATAGCCCAACTCCAAAGCGAAGAATAGCACAAAAAAAGGTAATGAATATTCACCACATTCGGTGCAAGACATCTTTAAAAACGCCTTACCAGTTGCACAAAATACACCAGAGAAGGTGTCTTGTCTATTTGCACCAGTTTTTAAAGCAAAAATAAGCAGCGAATATGAAAGTTTCGGATTGTCAACTGAACAGAAAATAGAGTTGGACAACCAGTTAAGGACTAATGCAGATGTTTTCGAAGAAAAAAATAGAATAAACTCCTTTTGCAATTCACCATATCGAAACTGAAAATCACCCTCCAATCGCACTTCCCCCATACAGGTTATCATCTCAAATAAAAGAAGAGTTAAAAGGTGAAATCGACAATATGTTGAAAATAGGGGTCATTAAAGAATGTGAATCACCATGGGCAGCACCTGTGGTTAATATTCAAAAGAAAACTGGAGGTATAAGAGTCTGTATTGACTATAGGCAACTTAACGCCATAACAAAACCTGATCGATATCCATTACCCAGAATAGACGATTTATTGCATTAAGCAAAGGCTACAAATTTCATGTCGACACTGGATCTTCAAACAGGTTATTGGCAAATCGGTGTGTATCCAACAAATCGAGATAAAACTGCTTTCGTTTCACCGTTTGGAATGTACAAATTTACAAGGATGCCGTTTGGATTAAGAAATGCACCCACACCGTTCCAACGGCTTATTGATAGATTTAAAGCAAATCAGGGTGACACTGTCGTTCTGGCATACCTGGATAATATTATTTCATGCTCAGCAACGTTTGAAGAGCATATTTACGATCTACAAAGAATTTTCGATCGGTTGCGCAAATTTAAACTCAAAGCCAATTAAAAGAAGTGCCGTTTATATTGTAGCAAAGTACTTGGGCCGCGTCATAACAACAGAAGGAATAAAATAAGATCCAGAAAAAGGTATTTTCCTTCAAGCACGTAAAGAACCCAACAACGTGAAAGAAGTCTAATCATTTCTTTAAGCCTGTTATTGGTATCGAAGATTCATACCAAAATTTTCAGATATATTAAAGCCGATATCGCAACTGACAAAGAAAAACGTCACTTGGAAGTAGAGCGAAGAGCAGCAAACATAATTTTACAAACTAAAGGAGCTCTTAACACCCACACCAATTGTAAAACAAGCTGAAGATAGCGTGCCATTTATATTAAACTGACGCCAGTGGATACGGAACGAAATGCGGAACGAAATTATTCCACTATTCAGAGAGAGGCTCTTGCCATTGTTTGGCCAGTTCATAAATTTAGGGGTTACCTTGACGGATCTGATGTTATACTTATTAAGGATCATCAACCGTTAAAGTGGCTTATGACCATTAAATCTCCAACTGGACGCCTAGCGAAATGGGCTCTTTTACTTCTACCTTATAATTTGAACATCGAATATACCCCAAGGAAAACGAATGTTATTGCCAACACACTATCTAGGCCACCGTGTGAAGAGTCTCATCAGACTCCAGAAGACTGTTATATATGTTCATTTGATGTTTCAAGAAAAGTTGCAAAAGAAATACGCGATGGTCAATTAAATTATCCGACCTAAAAAACCATCATTGATTGTTTTGAAAAAAAGTCAGACGACCTAGCACATTGGGTTAAAAGAGGCTATGTTATGAATGAAGGA
Organism: Dichetophora obliterata; assembly: GCA_963920525.1. Taxonomy (NCBI): domain Eukaryota; kingdom Metazoa; phylum Arthropoda; class Insecta; order Diptera; family Sciomyzidae; genus Dichetophora; species Dichetophora obliterata. The sequence continues at coordinate 82,548,269 of OY986436.1, read as the reverse complement.
GTACTCTACTGTTATAACGATGATGATAACGAAAACGCTCAATTAGTTATTCCAAGTGCAGAACGTGCTGCCATACTTCAAAACTATCATTACATAGATACAACGGGACACTATGGAATAGAAAAGACAATTATAACAATAACTTCAACATATTTTTGGCCAGGAATTGGAAAAGACGTAGAAAAATACGTCAAAATGTGTGTTGAATGTCAGCGATACAAAGCAACAAATCTTAAACCTATGGGTTTGTATCAAAAAGTCTCCAGTAACAAAAGATTTGAAACAGTTGCTATTGATCTCTTCGGCCCATTGCCAAAAGCTTCCGACAATAATCAGTGGATTTTCATTGTAGAAGATTTAGCTAGCCGTTGGGTCTAGCTCTTTGCACTAATCCAAGCCACAGCAGAAGCTTATGCAAAAACCTTAAACAATGAAATATTTCTACGATACGGCGATCCAAGTTTTGCCTAAATATTCAGCAAACTTTTACACCAGTTTATCATCCTGAAGCTAATCCAGTCGACAGAAAGAATAGAGAACTCAAAACACAGCTCGCTATATTAGTTGGAAAGACCATCAAAATTGGGCTGAAAAATTACTAGCAACACGTTTCGCAATGAATTCTTCTTATTGTCAGAGCACTGGTTACACATCAGCTTACCTCAATTTTGGTAGAGAAATACGCACTATCGATGATGTGCAACACGATTTAAGAGCAATATACAATCTGAGAATTTTGTAGCAGAGATAACGCCTTTTTTAACCCTGGATAACCAATCATATTTCTAATACGTTATAACCAATGTTAGTCGATTCGACTAACACGCTCCAAAACTTGTTATAGAGGAGCTGTTGGTACATAAAATACATTAAAAGCTATTGAAAATGGAAAAACTGTGTATATTTTACTAGAAATCAAAAACATTAATATTGTTCTTTGGTTTTTTTTTTATATTTTACATATATTCATGAGCTACTTATATCATCAGTTCGACATATAAATAAACATAAAAACTTAAAAGGCTCTTCTATCATTATACGAATAAAGCATTTGGGCAATTCACAGTTCATTGTAATGTTTTAATATACTAATATTTTAATGTACTACTTTCTGACAACTGTGAGCAACACTTAAGTGAAAAGTATTAATTTGTAGTTTCAAAACAGCGCTGGAATCTTTAATATGCAGCTCTGGGGGTTACTCTGTAACGCGATGCGAAAAGTGATGCGATCCGAAAGTGGAATGCGATTCGAATTCAAAATTGTACTCTCTAACTATTTCGCATGAAAGAAAATATTGCTTGCTTTGTGTCCCCTAAATTATTGAAGAAAGTGTGCATCACCAGCTACTTAAACGTCAAAAGTGTGCGAATAGCCGTGTGAAGCAACATAAGAAATTAACAAAATCAATCGTCCATTAACAAAATCAATCAATATAATAAAAAATATTACATAAAAATGGAAAGTGTGGCTTTGTGGTTTAGTGATGACGATAATGACGACGAAAGAGTTAATCGAAAAATAATACGTGACAATTCGGATGTAGTGTCTCTCAGTGATCAAAAGTAAATTCCATTATTTTTTCAAGTAATTTTTCAAAACTGCTTTTAGTTTCACAGCTTTGTAAAAAATTTCCGATTAAACAAGAACGCCTTCATTTATGTTCTTAATGGTATTAGGAATGAACTTGCAATGCCAACAAGGTCTACCGGAGTTTCACCAGTCATCAAACTAGCTGCAACACTAACGTTCTTGTCACAGGGTGGATATCAACACCAAATTGGAAAGGATCGTTACTTGTGTCTAGCACAGCAAACAGTGTCCTCATGTGTTTCTGAGGTATACAATGCAATGGAAAAAATACTGTGCCCAGACATATCAACTTTATTATGACGGATGACGAGAAAAAAAATGCAAAGAAGTACTTCTACACGAAGTCTGGCATACCCGGAGTAATTGAATTCGTGGATGGGACTCATATCCAGATGGTGCGCCCTTCTAGAAATGAACATCTGTATTTCAACCGCAAGTTAAAGCATAGCATAAACGCTATGGTGGTAAGGCTTTGAAGCAAAATTTAGTTTTATTTGAAATTCACAGTTTCTTTAATATAATAAATATAATTATAGATATGTGATCACAATATGTTTATCCGTTACGTTAACGCGCGATATGGAGGAGCAGCGCACGATTCAGATGTTTGGAATCCATCAAGAGAATATTTGAAACAAAATTTCGAAAATGGAGACGAGTCAACGTGGATCCTAGGTACTTTTTAGGTTTTATAACTTATGAACATTTTTAAAACTGAATTTCTCTTATATGTAGATGACTCTGGCTACCCTCTTGAACCGTGGATCTTGACCCCATATCGAAATGCCGGAGAGCATACAAGAGAATTATTTTTTAATGAAAAATTTTCAAAGGTTCGGTCAATAATAGAAAGATTTTTTGGAGTGCTAAAAAGCCGTTTCCTAGGCTTGTTTGCTGCAAGAGAGCTTTATTACGCACCGGAGAAAACTTCTTAAATTTTTAATGTATGCTGTGCTCTTCATAACATATGCCTTTTATACAGAGTGGAAGTACCTGCAGAAGTACAGTGTGATAAATATGACAGTACTAATATTTATAATAATGCTACTTCAGAAAGTTCAAATTATTTTAGTATAGGAAGGGCATTAAGAGAACAAATAAAAAATAGCATGTCAAGATAAACATTACAAATTTTTTTTTATTTTAATCAAGTATTAGGTAAACAAAACTATTAATTCATTATTAGGAACTTCCACAGTAACTGATAATAATCTTTACTAATTAAAAATAAAACTTTATAGTTAATTCAGTTTTTAGAAACATTAAATTTGCAAATACATACTAAGTAAATAATAATAAATAAATACATAGAAATTTTCGGTAATTAAGATACACTTAAAATATTTCACAGTTGTTTGCTTTTAGTCTTCATTTTTAGCCAACAGAAAAATCAAATAAATTAAATGATAAAAAGAAAAGTTTGAGTATAAAAAAGAAATAGTTAAATCTTTTTATATTTTACTAGCAGAAACCCGGCGCGTTGCTGCCACTCTCCCTATTCAAACGCCCATAAAATGTTATCAGTTAAACAGCATGTCTAAATTGAGGTCAAATACTGAATTCTGAGACTGTGCGACCTATATCCACAAAGCTATTCGATATAACAAATTTGGGTTGTATAGGAAGTGCCACTCTCTCTTCATCACCGCTAATAGAATGTAATCAATTAAACTGGATGTCTACATGGAGGTCGAATACCGAATTCCAAAACTGTGCGACATATAACTCCAAAACTATTCGATAGCACAAATTTTGATTGTATGGGAGGTGCCACTCTCCTTTTCCCTACGCCCATAAAATTTTAGCAATGAAACTGCATGAGTACATTGAGGTCGAATACTGAATTTTGAGGCTGAGTTACCTATAACTCCAAATCTATTCGATATCGCAAATTTGGGTTAAATTGGAGGTGTCACGCCCCCCCGACAAACTCTAAAAAATTTTATCAGTAAATCTGCAAGCGTAAATTTTGGTCGAATACTGAGTTCCGACGCTGTGCGACCTTGAACTACAAAGGTATTCGATATCACAAATTTTTGTTGTATGGGAGGTGCCACTCCCCCTTGATCAACGCTCATAAAATGTAATCAATGAAACTGCATGTGTACATTGAGGTCCAATACTGAATTCCAAAGCTGTGAGACCTATAACCCCAATGCTATTTGATATCTCTAATTTGGGTTAAATAGGAGGTTTCACGCCCCCTTGTCGTACGCCCATAAAATGTAATTAATGAAACTGCATGTATAAATTGGGGCCGAATACTGAATTCTGACGCTGATATTCAATATCGCAAATTTACGTTAAATGGGAGGTGCCACGCCCCTCTTACCAATGAACATAGATTGAATCAATGAAACTGCATGTGTATATTGAGGTCGAATTCTGAATTTCGGCGTTGTACGACTTATAACTCTAAAACTATTTGATAGCACAAAGTTGGGTTGTATGGGAAGTGCCACTCCCCTTTGCCCTACGACGACAAAATGTAAGTATTGAAAATGCATGTATAAATTTAGGTCGAATACCGAATTCTTACGCTCTCAACCTATAACTTCAAAGCAATACGATATCGCAAATTTGGGTTGTAAGGGAGATGTCACGCCTCCCTGTCCAACGCCCATAAAATAAAACCATTGAAACTGCATATGTAAATTGAGGTCAAAAACTGAATTCCAAAGATGAATTCCTATAACTTCAAAGCTATTCGATATCACAAATTTGGGTTGCATCGGAGGTGCCCCTCCCCCTTGTCCACTCCCATAAAATTTCATCACAGAAACGGTACGTCTAAATTGTGGTCGAATACCGAATTTCTAAGCTGTGCGACCCATAACTCTAACTAAAGCTATTCGATAACAACAATTTTTTATTTATATGTGGGAGGTAAAAGGGGGTGTGGCATTGCCCCTTAAACCATCTCGTACTCAAAGCAAAGCGTACTTACAAAATTTGAGCTCAATCGGACCAATGGTTTCGAAGTATTTTGATATTTTCTTTAAAGTAGGCGTAGATGAATTATGACCATGCCCATTTTTTCAAAGTTAATTATAGTTATCATACGAACTTATTTACCAAATTTTAATTTCATACGACCAAAACCGTCTCAAATACAGCATTTTTATTGATTTGTGGGCGACAAAAGGGGGTGTGGTACAAAACCTGCAAAGATACACACATGCAATTTCTTATGTGCACCCTCCACACAGACCCCAATCACCCCTGAAAATTTCATTGAAATCGGGCAAGCCGTCTAGGAGGAGTATGCGAACAGGAAGTTTTGCCACTTAATTTTATATATATAGATATCAAAACAGTGGGCGCAAAAGTGGGCGTGGTCAATTTTTCTTTCAGTAAACACTTAAATTGGATTACTACGAACATTTGAAAAAAAAATTATCCAAATCGGTCCAGCCGTTTTCCGATTTTAGATAAATTGAAAAAAGTGGGCGCAAAAGTGGGCGTGGTCAATTTTTCTTTCCGACAAAACTTAAATTGGATTACTATGAACATTAAAAAAAAAATTATCCAAATCGGTCCAGCCGTTTTCCGATTTTAGATAAATCAAAAAAAGTGGGCGCAAAGTGGGCGTTGTCAATTTTTCTTTCCGTAAAAACCTAAGTTGGACTATTACGAACATTTAAAAAAAAAAATTATCCAAATCGGTTCAGCCGTTCTCAACTGATGCAATTACCAACGAACGACATTTGATTTTTATTTATATAGATAGATTTTTTTTTTTGCAGTAAACACATATAGCACTAATTAGGAACTTCCTAAAGTTTTAGGTTAGGCTATGAAAAAAAAATTGAGAAGTAAAAAAAGGCAACGTGGTTGACAAATTTAAGCATGCCACAACCTGTCAAAAATAGTAATCAGGTGTTTATATGGAAGTGAATATTTTAACGACGGCATGGCCACATGACTGCAGGTTGTTGTCTATGCTACTTGTTGTGAATATTTTAACGATGGCAAGGCGACATGACTGCAGGTTGTTGTCTATGCTACTTTTGTAGCTGTGGCTAAATTAATGTTATTTCTTGCCTTTGTCTAATCCCGCCAATATTTGAAGTATAGCTTAGAATATTTACACCAAACGGACACACCAAATTGTTAAAATATCGTTAACAGGTTAATAAATAATTAATTTTTAAATTTGTATGGGAGGTACCAGGCCCCTTTGTCCAATCCCGCCCATATTTGCAGTAAAGCTCAGAACGCGTACATTAAACTGACGTACCAAATTTTGTTCAAATACCTATAAGAGGAGCAGAAATAATGGATTTTAAATTCGTAATTTGTATGGGAGGTACCACGTTCATTTGTCCAATTGCGTCCATATTTGTAGTTGAACTTAGAAACTATACACTAAACCCTTCATATTAAATTGTATTCCGATACCAACAACAGTAGGAGAAATAGTGGATTTTGAATTTGTAATTTGTATGGGAGGTACCACGCCCCTTTGTCCAATCCCGCCCATATTTGGAGTAAAGCTTGGAACGCATACATTAAACGGATGTACCAAATTTTGTTCAAATACCTATAATAGGAGCAGAAATATCGGATTTTTAATCTGCGATTTGTATGGGAGGTACCACGCCCCTTTGTCGAATTAAGTTTTTTTTCTATATAAACCATCTACTAAAAATTTCAAATTGAATAAAAAAAAAATCAGCCTAATCGGTTCAGCCGTTCGCCCGTGATGGCATTTCATAGATGGACCGTTTTATTTTTATATATATAGATTTTCTCCACTTTAATTTTAGTTTTCTCTGAATTATATTTTTTTTTGTACTCAAACTTGTCTTTTGCTAATCTAAATTTTTTGTCATTTAATTTATTTTATTTTTCTTTTTGCGCAATTAGTTTAGATAAATTTGCATTAATTTCCTTTAATATATCTATATGTTTCTCTTGGTAAATGCTTTGGTTGTTCACTTGCCTTTTAAGGATTGTGTCTCTGCTTTCTTTGTTTTGTTGGGATCTATTTGATGACCTTGGAACAGTCTCTATGGTGTTGGTGTTGCCATCAGCCATGTCAAAATCGTCCTCGATGAAGCAATCTGCGTTCACATGCACAAGTGGAGTACTCAAAGTTTCTGTTTGAGCAAAATATTGGCAACCATACTCGATTATGCTCATTCCACTTACAGCTTCTTCCATTTGCAATAACTGGCTTACTTGCTCTTCTAGCGGACTTAGTGAGCAGTGTCGCGAAGGGCCTCCGCCGGTGCCGGATATGCTGGCTTTATTTTTCCTCAGTTTGCATTTTAAGTGCGTTTTATAGTCGGCTCAAACCTACAAATATGTAAATTTATCAATATACCTTTTTCCATGAACCCACATCACGCGTTAGAGGCCCGTTGGAATTCAACTCCACTGCCAATCGACTCCAAAGGTTGTTCGATGTTGTTTTCGCATTAGGTGTCTTCATGTGACCTTTTGCCAAATCGGGGTGAGCTACCATAAATTCAACAATATTTTCAAATTGTCTTTGATTGGTTTGTCTTTGTGAGGAAGTCCTGCGAATAAAAACGTTTGAGATAAGAAAATTCAACAAAAGAAATATCTTTTTTTATATCAACTTACATCTTTTCGCATTAAATTCGTTTGCTAGGCACTTGGCGCATACATTATCCGAAATTCGAGTTAGTTTGACATTCGCATTCGAGTTACAGAGTGATCCGCATTCATTTTGCGAAAAGGGATAAATTCAAATTCGAAAATCGCATATTTTAATGCGAATGTCGAATTACAGGGTTGCTTTTGTGCGAATACGAAAAATTTCACATTCGCATCGCGTTACAGAGTAGCCCCCCAGATGTTTTGGATTCTATTAAAAGTTAATTCATTTTAATTTTAATTTTTATTAAAAACTTCATTTAAATTACTCAATAGCCAACTCTTTTTTATACACGTAAAATAGCTGTTGACGAAATAACACATTAACACTCCCAATTATGAATTGAATTGCCCAATTATTTATTAATATTAAAATAAAAAAGTTTAAATCAATTGTTTAGCACAAGAGACACAATTCGCTGCACCACTATAAAAAACTTATAACCAAAACAATATATTCCTACAACAAAGGAATTAACCGAAGTTAAAATAAACCACATTCGTATTTTATTATATACGAAATTGTCAATGTTGTATAATTTTGATAACGCCACTTTTATGGGGCGTGGTTTTTATACAAATTTATAAAATTTTAAACTCAGACTTCTTCCTAATTATCAAAGCTTATGTGTAAAATATCAAGTTTAAACCATAATTTGTTTTAATTTATGAAGGTTTGTATTATAATGACACTTTGTGCATGAGGTGGGCTTGGTTTTCATCCAATTTTGACAAATTTCAAATATGGTGAATATTTTACTCCAAAACTAATGTGCAAAATTTCAAGTTCATATATTAATTTTTGTGGCATTTTAGGAGATACCGTTTTGATAAAGTCACTTCGTATGGGAGGTAGGCGTGGTTTTCATCCGATTTTGCTCATTCTCGAATTTTATCTTCGGTTTTTGAATATAAGCATAAATTTTTTATTTCACTACTAAAGCTTAAAAATTGTGGCTGTAATGGTGTCGACAGACAGACAGATGGACAGACGGACATGGCTTTATCGACTCAGGAGATGATGCTGATCAAAAATATATATACTTTTCTATACCTACCACGTCTCCTTATTAGCGTTCCGAACGGAGTGACAAAATTACTATACCCCTTCCGCAGTACGCGTGGGTGTATAAAAAGCTACTTTAAAGCCAATGTTAGTCACTTCGACGTACACTACATTTATAAAAAGGTTCACACCATCCAATTAAAAAGCCAAACACATCAGAACACAACGAGGACAGCTTAGCAACTAATGTGGTTACTACAATATGGATAGAGAACACGATCAGATGAGAGAAAAAAGGTAGTAAGCAAAAAAGTGAGCAGTGTTAGTCGAAACGACTAACATTGGTTATCCAGGGTTAAAAACAATAACTGATGTATTTAAGAATGTCCGAGAAAACGAAGAAAAACAGCAGAACCATAGCAAGAAACAAAGTAATAATCCTAGTGTAATAAGAGCCCCCAAGTTTTCAACTTTTAAAATAAGAATACCAAAATTTTCTAATATTAAACAATATTTTTTGTTAGAAAACTGAAAAAAAAGAAACTAAATTTGTAGGCCTAAACCAATTTCGAGCGGACTGAAATTTTTCGAATTTGGATTTAGGAGGTCAAAATCCATATTATTCGAAAAATTAAAAATTTGAGTTGTCGCTATTCTTGAAATGTTTCCGCATGCTATGGAAGATATTTTTCACTGAATCAGTTCTAGCAGCTTGCAAGTTCCTAGTCGAGTACGAAAACATACCTATTGTCTAATGATTTAAAATTTTTTTCTTAATTCAAAACGTATGAATAAATAAATAAAGAGGTACATGTATATTAGATTTGTTTTGGGTTTAATACATTTTCTTAACAAATTCCAGAACCTCCTTGCAAGGCTTCATTCTGAATCCTGGTTTATTATAACCACGTGACGCGAAAAAAAGTCCAGAAAATTCCTAAAATGGGTGGGCGCCGGTGAATAATGTGAATTTTAAGAAGTATAAAATGGTTGTTTCAAATCGAGTTTCCTATTTTTAAAAACTTTTGGCTATAAAAAATTCTAATGTAAAACGTTTGCTTAATATGATACAAGATTTTTTTCAAAAATTAGTCTTTGATCCAAAAGTGGCCTACTTTATTAATTGGCCTACTTTATTAAATTTCCTCATTTTTTCTTTGGCTTTTGAATTAGAAGCTTTGCTCTCGCCTAGATCGATGCCAATTTCTTAAATTTAAATGCTGCAGAATTGTTAGTCATTTTATTAAGTTTAAGAAATTAAAAAAAAATCCAAATTGGATCATCTTTATGATAGAAAACAAGCCGACTTTTTGGAATATATAAATTTTATTAATCAATTTATTTACTTTGTCTTCTGCTCGTTTACAATGACTTTAAAACATAAATTTGCATATCGTCAAGGTTTATATCCGTTATTGAATTAAATGCTCCTTGCTATCTATTGTTTCAAAAAATGATCTTTGACTGATAAGGATATCATTCCTTAACATTCGTCACTTTCTCGTAGGAAGAACTTCGTAATTTCTTTCATTACATTCGTAGTATTTGCTAAAAAATTCATTCGTAGGTTGAACGTACTCATTCGTAGAAGGTACAAAGTTTTAGTTGAGTTTAAAAAATTTACAACTGAAATCGTTCAGACTGGTTCGATGAACAATTACCGAATATAAGGAAATGTATGATTGCAAGGAGGCCGTAGCCTACTGGCTATAAGGGTTTGACAAGGGTTTTTTCGTAACTAGGTATTAGGATCATTCGTACAATATACATTTGTTTTTGTATTAATATGAATAAAATATTCGAAATGTGTCCAAAGCTACGTCCATTCTACGAATTCTATTCGTGGCTGAAAATTACGAATAAAATTCGTAGAAAAAAATTTTTAATTTAAGAATACGTATTGAAAAGTGTTTGTGCAACAAGGGCACATGAAATGGTATCGTAACTTATTAGGTCGTGTTCATATAACGCGTTTTTGTCGCGAATATTAAATAAAAAAATGTAAATGTATACATAAAAAATTCAGTATTTCTTAGCCGCTTCTGCGAAAAAAAGTGGGAGCGGCAAAAACCCGTAATATGAACACGACCTTACAGTAATGGGTACATCATACTATTTAAAAATGAATGGTTTCGCTCAGCTTTATTTATAAATTACCCTAAAAAAGTGTTTTTGTATTCTCTTTAAAATATATTAAATACATAATGAACATATCGTCACATGAAATCAAAAAAGCCGTACGTTACAAAAAATTCAAACTCGACTTTTTGATTGATTATGATGCACCTTATTAAAATACATGTTACGCAAAATTTTACACTTCTACAACTAAAAACGACGTTTTTATTAACAAAGTTTTCAACGCACTAAGTTTAAGCGCAACTTACAATTTAGAAAGGGTTTTGCTTCTCTCTTAAAATTTTTGGCTTTTTTGATTCAATATGAATATGTATAAAAATTTTAACTGCCTAGGGGGTAGCCAAGTGTCCCCCTTCACCCCCTGCCGACTCCTATTATAACAACCAATTATACATAGCAATACAGACCTAAAAATGGCCATTGGTATATAAAATGAAAAAATTCTGATTTCGTCAACCAAGGTATTTGCCAGCACCTTCAACCTTTTCCTAATTTTTGTTTCTTATTTAACAAATAAAGAATATTCGAAGGAGCTTATTGCCAATTTTAGGACGGTTTCATCAATTATATTTAAGTTGTACTTAAGTTTAACGAATTCGTTTTTGTTGATTATTTTAATTATTTTGAAAAAGTTATTCAGCATAACTTAAGTCACACATTTTCAAGTTCAACTTAAGTAATGATTGTGAAGCCGGACCTTAAGTTTGCAAACAATTGCTTAGCAAATTCATTAGTCTCTAAACTAGAAGTTAAAGCACTGTTGCTAGACATTGTCAATGTAGTCGCATCCGATTGAACATCAGCTTGAAACACTTGAAGCTCATATTCTATTTTATTTTTATGTAAATACAAACGCTTGTGGTACATTTCAATACTTTTAACTGTATTCAAACAAATTCTGTACACAAACATTTCATAAATATACTTAAAACAATATTATCTTAATAATTTTAAAAACACAATTAAACTATAACATCTAAGCTCTTCAACAATTTACTTCCAAATGACGATTGCGTCTAGCAAGATTAGAACTGTTGTGTACACTTTCCAACAAAAACAATTATTGAAGGATGCAAATAAAATGTACATTTAGTACAAAATGATTAGCAATTTTAAGCATTGATTCCTTAAAATAAATTTTTGTGCATACAATAGGGTAATTCACAATCTTGTACATTTGAGATTGCAAATTTGTGCAATACATAAAACCTTGTTGCAAAACATAAAATTCACAGCTGATCGAGGAAAACAAAATTATTTTCAATAAAAGAGAATTATGGTGGGTTCCGATTCGAGGGCAACTAAAGGGCGGACTGCCTTGCCAAAAGAGGAGCTTCTCAAACTCTTATAGGACCAGAACCATTCTGTAGCTTAGCAAAAGGCTACATTCTAGAAAAAATTAGAATATGGGAAGATAAGAAATTTCAGTGCGACTGGAACAACACTAATGGACAAAGGCAATCTAAGAAATTTTTAACTGCAAGTAAAGCAAAATCCAAAGATTTACTCAAGCTTACCAAAGTAGACCTTAGAATTCTCACCAGTTTCTTTACAGGTCACTGCTCACTCAGATACCATCTTAAAAAGATGGGTCTTTCTGAATCAGATGTCTGCAGACTATGCGAGGAGGAAGAATAAACCCCCGAACACATTCTATGTGAATGTCTGGCAACCCAATATATAAAATATATAAAAAGCCTAAATCTGAAGTGTTAATTAAGGGCATGCACAATAGATCCTATGGGTCGCGGTGCACATGGGCCCATTATAAACTAACTAACTATGGGTTCATCCTTTTCCATTTCTAGAATTTTCAATCTTTCTTCTTTCTTCAACTTTAACAGTTTAAAATCTATTTCTTGTTTAAGTTTTTCCTCCTCCAGTGGCAATTTGCTTTCACTCAATGCAAGCTCTTTCTCTTGTTTTTCTTTTTCCCATCCCTTTTAATATTTTTTATTAAATATTTTCGCTCAGCTTGGAAAGCAGCAAAGTGAGCAGCTGCAGTCTTCGGAGTATTTTTCCTTAATTTTTCAGCAAAGTCCTTCACCTTGTTTAAAAGAGTCGTTGGTGTACATTGCGTTACGGCTGATGCGAGCGCTGGCGACTTTTAAATTTCTCTAGTTTCAGTCGAATCCACTGGAGACAAAGTGCTGACCACTTCTTCTGCATCACACACTAACTGCATGTTTACGTAAAACGAAACGAACGCTGAACATGGTGCGAGACACGGAAGCAATACATTTTTCCATATCAAAAAATATTGTTGTTCGTTTCTTTCACGACCTTCAGCCTTCTGTCTTCAATGTGTTAATTGCTATTACGGTAGAATCAAGCACCGAATTCTACATACGTTCCACAATCAAGCATGACAACAACGTATTGTTGTGAACCATAATAGCTCGAAACTGCTGTGTCTTCTTGACTGTTGTGTCTACTTGTAAGAAGACACAGCAGTTTATTGCTGTGAACCGTAATAGGCCTAGCATCGGTTCAGTTAGTTCTACTAGTGGAAAGTAGTCATCTATTGTCGTCAGGTCTCTACTGTCCAAAATTTTGTTGAGCTGCTTACAGTGAGGGCACATTTATAGCACTTCATCTAAAATTTTAACATTTTTTGACACCACTTCCCCAAATTTCAAATAAATTCGTTTACTTTCAACACTTGAAGTTCCCGCATCGGAATCAAGGAGTCCAGGACCAGTTGATTTACGCCAGTCTTTTTCTTTTTTAAAGCTCGTCTTCAGGTATCTTACTTTCCACCGGATCAGATGTTGAGGGGTACCACTCCTTTCTATACATTTTTTTATAGAATATTTGGGCCATTGGTGCCTATTATTATAAAAAGAGTGGGATTTGTACAAATAAAATTTAAAACTGCAAAACCTATACCAACAGCCGCAAGGTGCTTTTAGCGAATAGTCCGGCTGCAGAAGAGCTCTTGCTAACAAGCAGCCACTCTGAAAACTCTCATGTATGTTCTTACCTCTATTTCTGGTGCTTCTTGGACGTAGTTAAAAATAGTTTTAATCTACTCCTCACTCCATTTTTTATTGGGCTTCTTCCGTTAAATTCGTTTTTTTATTTTATTTTCTTTATTTTCCATATCAGTTCTTTTTTTTCAGCTTTTTTTCAACTATCAGCTGTCACTTTGCATTTCAGTATTGCATACGTATAGTATATATAAACTATGGGTTTTTAGTTTTGCTTTTTTGTAATAGCGTAGTCAATGCATCCCTGTATATTTTGTTAGTGCAAAGTAAAAATATAGTTTACCATTTTGCAAATTCTAAGATGCAAGACCATTTGCACAGGATTGTAAACTGACCTACTGTGTAAATGTGAACAAAATGTGTAAATTTACACCGAAAAACTGCATATTTTATAGTAGTAATTTTCAACAGACTTTTTAGAGTGCATAAATTGTCTCCACCGTTTAGTATGTTTCTTTTCGAATTGTGCAGAATTTAATTTAAGAAAATAATAGATTTGAATGTAGAAGAAATACACAAATTTTTTAAGAAAATTGTTCTTTGTTTTAAAAGTTTTTTCTTATTAGGCTTGAACATGTAGCTTGGATTAAGAAATTTATTCATGATTGAGAACCGAATGTTTTCTGCTTGATTCAAGCATAGAATGCTTGATATTTTCTCTCCGTGTATAAATCTGATACATGCAGCTTTTTTCTTTATCTATCGCTTACACTCTCAGCATCACTCTCTCCCTCACTCTCCTACACTATTTACAGCTGTTAACTCAAAACGGAACAATAAAGGAGACAATTGTTACGTAATAGTTGGACCGACAGTCAATAAGGAAAGATTGAATGTCTGGCATGCATAAGCATGCAAATGCAACTGCATATGAATGTCCTCATGTGAGCGTATATGTTGGCAGGAGTGTGCGTATTATTGTAGAGTTCCAAATCGAGGAAGTTCTTACATTCACAATTTATGTGCCATGAATATGTGCATCCGAAAGATAGCAGTTGGCGCCACTTTATGTTTCCGATGCATAAGGAAATTTTGTGGCAATTATTGTGCAAGTGTTTGATTGGTTCTAAAAGGACATCATCAGGCAGACAACAGGACATATACTTTTATTGTTGTTTATTACTTTGGCACTCTCTGGCGAAGGCAACATTTGGCAATAATCGGACAAATCCACCCACACTCACACAAACAACTAAACTCTTTCAAAGTCACACAAGCTGTCAGTCAGACAAAATGTCGCACAGGCACGCATAAATTAATTATTTTATGATAAACTATAAAATCCAGATAAAGTTTAAGACCAGATGTTGACTGCTGGATGTGGTTCTCAGGTCTTTATTGGGTAATTGGGCTTAATCATTTAGTATACATATATTTTAATAATTTATTGTTGGTGCTGTAAAGTGTATTCAGTTATGTGTGGTATTAGGTAGTGTTGACGAATGGTGTTGCCAGAAAATTGTGAAACAAAATCTAAATTTTGCGATTCAAATAAAAAAAGTAATAAAAACAAAAGAAGTAAACAAAGAGCACACTAACAATTCTCTGCAGAATCAATGCAGTCGCTTCTTCGAACCTTTGCTTTTTGCAAAGTAGTAGAAAAACATTGCTTTGAAGGGCGTCATACATCACAAAAATTCTGTTTTGATTAAACAGAAGGTGTTCGTATAAGCTTATCAATGGTTATGGATGGTGGTGCAGAAACCACCCAATTTTTCATGAAAAACTAAAAATGTTTGGAAAAATTTTATCAAATACATTGCTTTATTGGCCAGTGTAAATGTACCGTGTCTAACAAAGGATATTCAAGACAATGGAAGGCACTTTGAACCTTTATTATAATTTTTTTATTTCATTATTATTTATAAAATAAGAGTACAATGATTATGTTTTCAGTTCAGTTAAATTTTTAAGCACAAACAACTTTTTGAAAATAGAATTGAATAAATTAGAAAATTGATTACACTGGCTTACTATTTTGACTATTTTTTTTATGGATTATGGTCCTTTTAACTCAAAAATTACATTACATCACATTATTTTGTATGGATAGCTTTTCGAGGTAGCCACATCGTATAAGCCACATTAACTCAGAAGCAAATGAGTTATTGATGAAGAAAATCTATGGATAAATACCGGAGTTATGAGCAATTGAGTGATGAAATTCAATATTTTCATATTTAGTATTTATACACCGCCATTTCTCAAGTTAAAGATATCCAAGTGGGTCGTACTAGATATAAAATCAACGAATATCAAATTTTCAACAATCACTTTTAACATCGTTATCCAATTAGTTCAGTTTTTTAGCTGTAACGGGCCAAAATATACGAGAACATAGATCTTGCCAAAAATAAAATAGTACATAAAAAACGTTTATTTAATTTATTTCATTAATTGTTATTAAAGAATTTCAATATAATGTGTTATAGTTAGAAATATTTTCTTTGATAAAGAACTTTCTCTCAGATACTTTCTCTGATAAACAACTAAGAATAGTCTCCCAGCATTCTCTCATCCCAAAATCCTTCATAGCACTGCTCAATGATTTTTATTTGTTGGTGAATACTTTCACGATGCTCGTCACTTACGTCACCGAAATTCTCCGGGAAAAATTCCAAGTGGGAATGCAAAAAATTATTTTTGAGCGACATATTTATGCCTTTTAAAATTAAATTTACAGATTTTGTCATTTTGTCTTGAAAGACTTAGACAAAAAATTAAATAAAATAAAAGTATATATGTAAATAACCCATTTTTGCATAGCTTTTGAGCAAATCTTCAACAATTTTCTTGTAATTCGGACTTTTGTTATTTGCTAGAAAACTTGTAACAATCAACTGGAATGACTTCCAAGCTGCAGCATGAATAGGTAGCCAAAATTAGGTAAAATGCTCGTCTCTGAGGAATTTTTTTTATCTGTGAACTTTTTAATACTTTTTACGTTTAATGGCTTCACAACCCACGCTGTCTGCTGGGTGATCTATCCCTAGCGTCGAAAAATAAATGCCCATGAAAAACTAATTACTCAATGGATGATGATGATCAAGAAAAAATATACTTTTGCTTTCCGGCCATGGCTCTTTCTGGACCATAAAAAAGTTAAATAAAGTTGATATACTTTTACCAGTTCAGCTGTAGGGTTAAAATAAATTTTCAGTGAGCTAGTTTTTCTGCTAAAAACAATAATGTGCATCAAAGTCATAAAATACTCATTTACACTGCAACTTCTAAGGGTGTGAAAATAGACCCCCTCCGGTGTAGATTCGACATCATCTTTCACATCCGTAAATACTATAGTTGTACTCTATTGCGGGAAAAGGATTTCATCACAAAACAAGCCTATTCCCACGCAAGGGACTTTTTCGCGTGTCCAAAATAGTAAGTAAGTTGTAGATGCATATTTCAATAAATAAATTGCACATTACCCAATACAATTCAATTTTCGAACTACTGCGACCAGCTGACGGTGGATTTACTGGCCACTCACAAAGAAGCATACAGTGAAGGGATTTTTTCGCCTGTGGAAGAGGGCAACGGAAAGCATGCATGGCTAGAGGCGCCGATAAAATTGCTTATGTCAATAATGACAGAAGTACAACCGAAAGTTGGAAAGTCCGCCGACATTAAAAATAAAAAGAAAATGTGGAATATTGTTACTGAAAGGATGTGTCTAGAAGGCTACAACTATTCCACATCTTAAATTGAAAACAAATTTAGAAGCTTGCAGCGGCAGTTCAAAAAAATCAACTTGCACAACAAGCAAACTGGAAGAAATAGAAAACCCTGTTCATATCAGAGGCACGATGTTTTTATATGTATATAAAGTAGGGAGGAGCAATTTGTTCCGGCCGAAAATTTTCATACTGGTAACATTCAGTTTCGGATTCTACATGAAATTCTGAGTTAAAAACTTCTTGGGACCATATGGCTCCGATGAAATTTTTCCCAGCGAAAAGTCGTTTAAAAACTCCCATATAATAACTTCATAGAGCGTGCGCTTCATACTGTCCCACTGATCGTCCCACAGCCAAAAATACTTGGCCTCGAAAGATTAAATTTAATAACAATATTACTTTGATTATGTAGATGCGTAAGGGAGAAGGGGGGCAACTTTTAACACTTTTTGCTTTCAAGCCGCATAAAAATTTATGTTTTTGAATTATTGACTTTTTACATACTTTAACTTTTAATGGAAATAAACTTTAGTTTAAGTCAACAAATAACTTATTTTTAGTTCGATTTCAGTTTTTTTATTATTTTGTAAATGTATTAAGTCATTTTGTTCAAATGTGCCCCCCGTAAGGAGCAGCTTTGAATGACAATTTTTTCTTATAGCGTTTATGCACAATAATACCAAAAACGGCTCTATTTTTTATACATAATAAACTCGATTAAGAAAAACCATAAACATTAACAAAAAACATAAAAAACTTCAAACATAAACTTAAAAACGTAAAAACGAAACTTCAGCTCAAAAATAACTTTTATTATTATTAAAATACGTAAATAAATAGCAAACTTAAAAAAATGGATCTAAAATTACCAATTGAGTTAAATGAATAATTAAATAAATCAAGGACTTCACAGAAAAATATAAATCACATTCATTAATAAATTAATGTTAGTTGCCTCATTAACCCATTTTAAATTTAGAGAAATCGAAGTCAAAATTCAACATCGATGTTCAGGTTGGTTAACTGGTGTTGGAAGCTAAGACTTTATTTCTATGGTATTAATAGACCATTTATTTTCTATATCAAGATAAAAAACTTAAAATAACCTAGCTTCAACAAATCCTAACTTTGTTTCATATTTTATACCACTAATATATAGTCTCCTGGACTTAAGTGGTCGTAGCTCAAATCGATATATTCTTCTTCATGGCACTCTTCAGCAATTAGATCTTCAGATGAATCATCAGCAAAGTTGAAATCGAGATCTGTATCATCATTCACTGAAAACAAGCTTTCATTACAGTCCCAACTGGAATCCTTAGGCTTTTTAGCTTTACGTTTTGCATTTTTGTCTATCTTAAGACGTTTATTAAATGAGCTTATGACTGGTTTTTTAACATGCTTTGGACGATTGATGTAGAAATCCTCTGATACATTTTTTCTGGTGTCTCTGTTTAAACTCTTGATTTTCACTTTTTTCTTCCTCGATTAGTGTGTTGTCTTGGAGGAGCTTTTGGAAAAGGCCTTGCAATTTCAGGTGACATAACATTTTCCTTTTAAGCATCAAGATCAACATTGGATTCGTTATTTTCAGAAAATAAGAGAAGATCAACAATGTTTGGTACTTTAGTGTATAAATTAATATTTGGCTCAATTTCAGCTGTAGAACGCTCTGGCATTGGTCTGTTTGTTACTTCTGCACATTCAAAATCTTCGTCGGAGAATGCAGTTCTTGAAAATGGATAAATTCCTGGCTTTGCAAAACCTGAAAAAATATTTCTCTGCGTAAATGCAGCAATAAAGGCAGTATTGGCAATACCAGCAAGATCATGTATTGTAATAGTTCTTTTTTGAAAACTTCTGATGGAATGGTCCTAAAACTGCAACATCTAGGGACTGTAGCCGGTGGGTACAGTGAGGAGGGAACGTTACCAGAAAGATACCATTTGCTCGGCAAAAGCTTATAGCTTCTATTGTACAATGACTTTCATGGTTGTCCATCAAAAGTTAAATCATGCCATTCTTTGAGCATTTTGTTTGTTTTTGGATGTGCTCAAGAACTTTGATGAAAAGCGAACCCGTCATCCAACCACTTGTAGGGCTGTTAACATAACCGACACTATTAATTGGAGCTCCAGCAAGCATATTATCGTAGTATCTAGCTCGTGGAAAGATAAATACAGGAGGAATTAAGTTGCCGACTGCTTTTACAATAGCACACATAGTTTTGCTATGCACACTATATGCTATCCTCTCTCAGCAGAAGCACACTGTACAACTTGTTGTTGACCTTTTTTGCTATTATATTTGGTGCTTACACCACTGTAGTCAGGCCTGTTTCATCTAAGTTTAATATACGGTCAGGAGTAAAGTTAAACTTACCAAGTGCTATCTGGTAATTGGCTTGGAATTCGTCGATGTTGTGCTTATTAAAGCTTGTTGATCGTGACAAGCTCTTGTTTTCAGACTTTCGAAGTGAAAGGTTGGTGTGTCTTTTCAGCTCTTAATGCAATCCATCGCAGCTTTTCTATTTTCAGCCCATTGCTGGGGGCATTTTTTTTTTAGTGTGGCGTAATGAAATGCTAATAGCCGGCCTTGCAAGTATGTTAAACCATAATTCATTCTTGAGCTTCTAAGTACATAATTTTCCAGCATTTCTTCTTCAGCGGTGGTGAAAACTTGTCTTGTGGAGAAATTGCTTGAATAATCTTGACCTTTCATTGTTTGCTTTTTCTTTAAATCCCTTAATTCTTTAATAAAAAGGTGTTCGGTAGAATACCGTAAGTATTGGCAGCACCTCTAAGAGTCATTGTTTTGTTTTAAACTGCCGTGATAGAACTCTTCATGTCATCTTCACTGAATCTCGTATTCTTTTTCTTCGTACAATTTAACAGTTTAAGAAAATAAATAATTCCAAATAATCTACATATACGATTTGCTTAGAAATACTATTTAAAATGCAGCTATATCAGTAAAAGGAGTTAGAAAAAATTTGCGGAACACCTTTGAACTTGTTAAAAGGTGCCCCCTTCTTTTTGTTCAAACCTGCCGCGGCGTGCCATTTCACGGAAAATTTAGAATAAATATTGTTTTTTTTTTTACATAAATATCAAAGAACTTACCTTAATTTCATTTAAGATAAATGTTTGCCTGCAATAAATTTTTTTCACATAAGAAAACAATCACCGAACACTATTTACACTCTTACAAAACAAAAAAAAAAAAATAAAAAAATTTACAATGGCCGCATTCAGCGCAGACAACTGTTGTGAACTGTAATGGTAGCGCTACCTTAGTTCACGATGTTTTTCTCTGAATGTGTTGCTACTCTACACGTCAGAAGTTAGATTCAATTTAATTTTTATGTAAATTTAATTCAATTGCAAAATTTTCTCACTTAAATTTGCTGCGTTCCTTCTGCGTTTATTATTTTAACAGCGTCAGTAACAGCGTCTGACAGTTAAGCAAACAGTTGTGTTCATGTAGCATAGAATTTGTTCGCTCGATTAAAAGGCGTTTGCTACTTTATCAGTTTTAGTTAGAGCTACCAAAGAAATGTACCATTCAGCGAATATTTACACAACAGTTGCCAACTGTTGTCTGCGCTGAATGCGGCCAATGTCACAACAAAAACGTTTTTACTCAACTACATTCGGTCAGCAACTGAAAAGACCAGCGAAAGTTGTTGACGTTGCTAGAAAACAGTGTTGCCATGTGAAAAACTTGGTTAAGGATCGGAAAGAATTTTTAGCTGAGATTTTATTAGCACTGTTCAAAGGTGCCCCGTATTCAGAGGTGCCCCCTTCTCCCCTACTCAAAAATAATTTTGGAAATTATTTCTTAAAAGGGTTAAAATTTGGAAAAAGGACTAAAAATGGGTAACAGGCTACTTGGGGTTATATCTAAGATGTCAAAATTCTGTAAGCGAATTCTGATTACCTTCATTAATGTTTAAAAAGCATTTTCAGGGTTTTTGAAAATTTGATAAATTTGAGAAGCTAAGAGTTTAGAACTGTATTTTTTATGAAAAACTCAAAGTGTCATAAGTCCGATTGAAATAGTCCGGTAAAATACTCCTCAGGCTAATGCCTAGAATAAAATTATTGGATTTTTTTTTTTTTGATCGATAAAGGTTTAAAAATTGTTTTAGAAAGAGAAGAATTTTACTTTCATTATTTTATTTAAAATAATCAAAAAATCGATCGAAAAAATCGAAGTCGATCTAAAAGTATTAGTGAGTAAATGCATTTGTGATTTGTCGCAGTTTATGACAGTCTCATTTTTTTCGAGTCTTTTTTGGTTTCTTTTTTTGGCAGTTTAAGCCTACTCTCCAGTGTTACGCCCACAGCTGTACACAACTGGACATGTCTCTCCGTTGCCTGTATGTGGCATGGGATTGCCGGATCTTTGAATGGCGTCACATCATCAGAGTTCCTTAGATATTGCTTCAGTTCGTTGTATGTAAATTGTTTAGTGAAGGGTGGCTCGTATAAAATATCCACGTCGTTGAGGTCTATCATATGCACATAGTCTTCACAGTCAAAATTAATTTTGCTGGGCTTAACATACTGTCGCGGCTCAACTCCAGTGGACAAATTGTATCGAATGTATAAAATTTTTTTGATTCCTTCGTCAAGAATTTCGTTGCGATCATCAAAAAGCATCGAGAGTAAAACATTTTCCGAATGGGCATAATAGGCATTGTCCTTTATAGTTTTTTGTACAACTTCACGCAAAGAACCATACAAATGATTGGTGGTCCACCAAATAAATTTGTTAGGCACTGCCATATATGATGGACTTGTAAAACTTAATACTAAAGTACATAGGTACTTATATTTTCAATACATAAATGCTCCACGTCTTTAAACTATAGGATGGCTTGTCGGTAGATACGTATAAGCGTAATATCCGACTGGCCTACGTAATCCAACGCGCATGCAAAATTGGGCCGGGCTTCATATCAGTTAGTTTCGTCGCACAGTATACTTCTGAAACAGCGTTTGCTATTTTGTATAAATACTTGAGGTCGGTTGAATTCCGTTTCATCTGCAATTAATTGAGGTATATTTTGCAGTTCAATCCGCTCGAATCCCTGAACCACCTATAATATTTTGAATTATGAGAATGAATAAAGCAGATTATTTTTGATAAACTACCTCCAATTTTTCACAATCGTTCAGTTGAGAAGCTATATATCCAGTAGAACATAGCGAGCCTGTTCTTCTTGATTTTTCTAATGCGTCAAAAAAATGCCGAAAAGGTAACTCGATAAAGTTTAATAAACAAACTAGCCAGTGAAGGGGTCTGCCCAAATGCAGCTCAAATTTTCTAATAATTCCATTATGAATTCCAGTATTCGTGCCCTCTTCATCGCAACAAATCCCGAACATACCAGTAATATCAATGTCATTGTCTTAAGAAAGTTTGAATATTTGTTTTTGCATTATCTCAGCAAATTTGATATAACCTATGAATGTAGAACCAGGTCCGCGAAGAAAAACTAAGTGTGGTTCCTTTACGATGGATGGGTGACATCTTGAACCAATTTTTTCTGTTGTTCGTGAATCGTCTTTCCTTCCGTGGAACGAAAAGGCTTTTAACACCGAATTATCTTATCGTTTTCAATTGATTTCCGCCCGGCATTTCATTGTCTCTCTAGCAACTTTGAATCTATTCATAACGATAGGATTACCGGGATCATCGCAAAAATTGATGTCTTTAAAAAGAGATGATGCCAAGCAAGCGCTTACCTATCTGGTAACCCAAATCTGTCACAAATCATCGCAAAATTGAGTGCTCTATATTGTGGAGTGTGGGGACCACGTATGGTAGCCTCGTGATTATCTATGGATTTATTTATATCAATATCGTAGAAAAATTCAGACTGGTTAGGACGCTAACGGCCGATTTCTTCACCGAGTATCAAATCGAGCTAGTCCGAGTTCTGCTTAGAACTCAGTTTCAAACTAATTCTCGGTTCAAAAAAAAGTTAGTACTCAGTCATTTCTTCACTTATTTGGTACTCGGATCATTTTCAAAAGAGAGTGTTAGTCACTAATACTCGGATCAAGTTTATACCAAATTTTATGCCACTTTTTATGACAGCTGATTGGGAAAATAAATTTTTTAATTAGTTTGTTTACATTGTGAAAAAAATTACTTGGAAACGATAAACGAATTGGGGATCTTGGAGAACATTAGGAAGATTGTCGTCGTGGTGCTGCAGCCGCTGACTAAAGACAAATGTAAGTTCCTTAATGGTTTCTTAATGGTTTTTGTCTTTATTATTATCAAATAAATTTAATAACAAAAAATGTCGGAGCCGTTCTCAAAACTGAAAACTGTGCAAATTGATGGAAAAATTCGCAAATAGCTGGAGGTACAAAAGTTGCAAAAAAAATGCGATAAATAGACCAGCAAGCAATTTTACAAAAACAGAAGCTGAAAAATGTTTAGCTGGAATAAAAAAACAAATGACGATGACCAAAAAAATTTTACCAAAGACGTCTTTAATAACAACAATTTCGTTCAAGGTTAATTCAACAGCAGCATTCAAACCAGCATCTCAGCAAGTATCTGAGCCATCAAGTCAACAGTATCTAAGCCAGCACCAACAGCTAAGTCAACGTCCAAACCTAACTTTATTTAACGAAAAAAAGTATATTATGTTTTTTCTTTTCGCAGCATGGAAATCTTGAAGATTTATACTTTATTTATTGCCAAACAAACCCAAGATGGTTACGAGGCCCGTGTCGGTAAATGTCCGACCGAAAGAAGTGCTAATTCTGGAACTCCTTGCACAGGCACAATGTGCGAACGAAGACCGGATCGGGCACTCGTCAGTTTATTGTGTCCGAGTATAGTCGCTCGTTTTTGAACACTTTATTGACATAATACAGACTTACTACGGTACTATTTCAGGTACTTGTTTGGTATGTCTCGGACACATTACAGTTAAGACTCAGGCAACTTTCGATACATATCAGCTAATTTATTGACACAATATATGCATTTTTTCTCGGGTCTTGTTCGTTGGAGCTCGTTTACATTCGAGTTAATATAAACATGGGGATTCTTTTTTCATAAACTTCGCAGTTTTTCGTTACTACTCGGAGCTTTTGAAAATAAAATTGAGTCTGATACTCGGAACTTTTGTACCTGAGTTCATATCAGAACTTATTAATACAAGAAATCTTCAAAAGAATGAACCATAACATCCAAAACTGATTCTGCCGTTGTCTCGTCACACAAGAATAAATGCAATAAAGTTATGTAATTGTTTGTTAAGGTAAGTAAAAAAATTCAAATCCTATAACACCAAAGTAGTTCGTTGATTTTATGTTCTATTTTGCTTGTCAACAATTTTTTATTGTAATAAAAATTTTCTAAAATTGAGTCGTAACGTAATTGTGAAAATTTTTTTCTTAAAAGAAAACTAAATGGCTGCTGCCAACAAAAAACGATCGAGCAACTGGTCGCAGTCTGATACCGAGCTTTTAAGCTCTTTGATAATGCAGCATGGAAGTCGGGGGATCCTCAACAAACAAACCAACGCTACGACCAACGACCGAAAAAAAACTGAGTGGTCCATAATATGCGAACGGTTTAATTCAAATACATCGGTAAGCTAAATCTTTAATGTTCTTTATTAACAAGTTAAGCATTTTTAAATAAATTTTTTTTATATATCATGACTTAAGCTTACATGGAAAACCTTCACAACTGTTGAGGTCTTTTACGTAAACCCACTGAGCAATTATCACTCCGTTTGTAACGCTGATAAGGAGGAGTAGCTGGTATAGAAATTTATATAAACTCTTCATCACCATCACCTCCTGAGTCGATTTAGCCATGTCCGTCTGTCTGTCTGTAATTACGATAACAGTCGTAATTTTAAAGCTATCGTAACAAAATTCAATTATGAAATATTTGGATACAAATCACGCCCTACAAAAGTTACGTCATCAAAATAATACTAAATTAAAGTCTTGAAATAATTTAAAATACAGCCGTGGGCAGTTTAAAAATTGTAAATTCGGTCCAGTAGAAGATATTTCCTTACTAGTTTTAACGATGACTTTGTTTGTGTTGGGCTTGTTTCAAACTTTTTGTCAGATTTATGTTATTAATTTTATTTTGGTCAGAACTTGGTTTCGAAACCCACGCCTCCGAATTCTAACTATTTACAATATTTTAATATTTATTTTGAATATGTATTTTATTCTTATCAGATTGTGTCTCAACGCGACATTGCAGCCCTCCAAGCGCGTTATAAGAAAATCATGCATGCGCTCCGAATTAATGCAAAATTCGCCAGAGAAAGTGCAATGAAGACTGGAGGTGGACCGGCTGATCGACCAACTGACCTAAAAATAAATATTACCGGTGATTTGTTGCAATTGCAGCAATTGCATGGTCATTTAATAACAGGACTGAAAGCTTTCGACAGCGACTGCGTCGAAGTAAATGAGCGAGTAGCCAACATAGAGCATGCATTGGACATCCCGCAAATTGAAACGACAGATGTAGAGTTTCTTTTAGAGGACGACTACGAAATAGCAACGCGCAACGTATCTCCGCAATCGCCCACAGATCTTCCAGTAGCACCAACAACCACCGCTTTTACGACGACCATTTTCACTACCTCAACAAGCGCGCATGAAGTCCAAACTACGGAATCTATAACTCCACTTGAGCAGCAGTTTTTCCCTACAACTAGTCAGCGGAGACGCTCACGACCATCTGCAAACATTTCATTCAGCCGTGCTGCAGACTATGATGAAAGTCGATTGCAACTGCTCACAGAAGAGCGACCGCATCTAGCAGAATTGCACGCTGCGCGATTACAAGCAATAAGAGACGAAAGTGATACTGCATGCAAAACAACTGGAGTTTTGAAACTTGGCAATGGAGCAAGTGCGAGGCAATGGCAGACGTAGAGATCCCCAAGTGCAGAATTGTGAAAGTAAGTATTTATTTATTTTATTACGTATTTATTTATCATCATAACAATTTATTTTTCTATTCATTATATAGGTTCTAATTATGGTAGAGATTTGATTGCCTTGGCAGTGTGTGGCATCGTTACAGCGGTGCAAGAAGTAATGGCCATCGATCTACCACCACAAAATTCTACATCGTTTGAACTTTAATAAATTTTTCTGTTATTATGTTATATACGTTTTTCTGTTATCATTTCTTTTTTGTTTATTTTTTGTTTATTAATCTTATATTTAAATCAATATTTAATTGTATGAAATAATACACAGCGTATGAGTGATATTATTTCATAAAATTACGTTTTCATTTAATATAAAAATTTAAATGTATTTCATTTAGATTGTAATTAGTTAATGAGGTAAATATAATTACCATACCATTTTTAATATAATACCATTTATTTTTTAATGTTAAATAAAATTTGTAACCCTTTATAGGTCTATAACTTATTCGTTATTATTTTTGGAGTTTTTAAGGTTTATATAAATATGCACACATAGTTTGGAAATGTTAAAAACATTTTTAATGAAGTGGTTATTACGGTTATTTTTGCGGTTTTACAAATTTTTTACAAATAAAGAAACAGAATTGATAATATACAAGCATATAACACAAAAAACAAAGAATACTTAACAAGAATACAAATATTTATAGTATAATAATAATGTTTTTTTTTTGCATTTGCATTGTATTGCATCTCTTGCATTACGCCTACGAATTTGTGAAGATGGGACTTCAAGAGGATCAGTATCTTCAATACTAGCTTCCTCCATGAGACGCCTTAATTTTACATCTTCCTCCAGAGTTAAAGACGGTTGGGGTTCTTTTTGATCCAGACAAATGTTACGCAAAATTGCGCATGCTACAATAATTTTTTGAGCTGTCTCCGTAGCGATTCGCATGCCATATGCCAAAACCGGAAAACGGCGTTGTAAAACACCGTATTGACACTCCACCACATTCCGTGTGCGAATTATATTTTTTTGATATATTTGCATACACCGATTTGCTGCGATTTCAGTATTACTTGCTGTAAATGGTGCAGCTATGTATGGGGTATTGGCGTATCCTGAATCACCAACCAAAATATGATTGCCAAAATCACCTGCTTCGAATCGATCGCGGATATTTGAATTCCGAAAAATTGTTTGGTCATGCATTGACCCAGCCCAACGTGCAACAATGTTGTTAATTTTTAGGTCCACTGACGAAATTGTTTGGACATTTAGAGAGAAGTATCCCTTCCGATTTCGGAAACTTTCACTCTAAAACAAGATTTAGTTAAATATACTGCTTTTACAATAACGTAATACTACAGTAGTTTTGATTTAACTGCCACACCGTGTTTTGCACGCAATTTGTGGCAGGTAAGTCAAAATGGTTATCTGATTCGTTTACCCTTTCGTCTGATCTACATATTGTTTTGATTTATACTAGGAACTCTCATACATACACACTGTTTTATTTTTGTTTTTTTTTTAAACCAAGAGAGAGATTTATAAAGAGAATGAGAGAATTATAGAAAGGCTGCAAGCATTCTTACCAAAACAAACTACATACATACATAGTTTTCGTTAGCAACATTTGCAAAAAAAATTTTGTGGCTGTTAAATGAAAAATTATCAATGAATTTGGGATAATAATTCCAAATATTTGTGGCAGCTAACTTAAATTGGCACGTATGAAATTGGCACTTCAACAAGTACATTTCATACGAAATTGAAGAAATGAGTGAAATTTTGTGGTTTCTGGCAGGTATCTCAAATTGACAGCTAAAAGAGTGGCAGTTAAGTCAAAACTACTGTAATTCACAAACCAATTGGCCGCCAGGCGACTGAATTCTAATATGAGTACAGTATTGGGAAATCAATTGTACGCGGAAATTCGGCGATGCGATAAAACGCAGTAGCAGCTGTATTACGCTCAGCTAAACCTTGCGGCATATGGACATATAAAGGTAGGTGTTCGATGAGCGCCATGCACACCTTTGGCAAAATTCGGCACACACTAGCTTTTGACACCTTAATAACGTCAGCAGCTACGACTTGCATGCTACCACTAGCTATGAACCGCAGTCTTATAAGCAATTGTTGCTCTGGCGTAATGTATCGTGGTCTAAAATAATTAATTACTTATATCACAAGAGAAAATAGTTAATATCGTGGATGTAGATGTTACAGTCTTAGTTCAACTAATTGTAGTACCATGAAAAACGTTCGCTTTGAAAGGCGAAAACGGGCAATAAAATCAGTATCGTCCCACGTATTTATCGTAGTGCGCACAGGCATACGATAGATTCGACGTTCATGAACTTGATGAAATGAACTTAATCTCCAAAAAGTATATCACCATACATATCCGGGAATAAAATGCGTTGAAGAGACATCTAATAGTACCGATTGCTTTATTAATTATTAAATCGCAGCAGTTATATTAAAAACTCACCAAATAAACATTTTAAATGCAAAAAATGTAGTTTAAATTAGTTATTTTGCCGATTGTTATTAAATCGCGGCTGTTACATGAAAAACTTACCAAATAAACAATTATTACAGCAAAAAGTTCGTTTAAATTATTTTTTAAAATACAAATAAAAAAATGGACACAAAAATAATCACAACAAAGTTCTATTTTTTGAAGTGAAGAAATAAAAATAGCGCAAGACCGAGTTTTAAGATTGCTAGACTTCCGATTTCGGACCTAATTTAAATAAATCTACACTCGCGCTCAAAAAAAAAGCTGAGTTAATAATTTGATAACTAAAATTATTTTTCTTGAATTAAAACACAGTCTGCCAAAACCATAAATAAAGAAGCACATCCAAACTTTATAGAAATTCTTAAAGAAGAACATGTTGAGAGACCGTCGAACTTAATTTGACCTCTCAAGGTCATCACTATTTTTTTCAACTTATTTTTAAGTTGAAGTGTTCGAATTTTGTTGTGCCGACATTAATTGCATTTTTACAGCCATTTGGCCTATTGTAAATGAAAAATAAAATTCACTTTTTTTCAATAGATGATTGAGGGAAAAGTTGCCACACCCCTTTTTACCGCCCCCAAATCAATAAAAATGCTATTTTTAAGTCGGTTTGGTTCGTATAAGGCTAAAATTAAGTAATTTAGTTTGTATGGGTACCGTCAACAACTGTACTAAAAATGGGTTTCCACGCCCCCTTTTACCGCCCACAAATCTATGAAAATATTTCTTTCAGACGGTTTTGGTCGTATAAGACATAAATTTGGTAATTCAGTTTGTATGCTTACTGTCGATAACTGTACTAAAAGTGTCTGTCCACATCCCCTTTTGCCGCCCACAAACCAATGAAAATGCTTTATTTTAGACGGTTTTAGTCGTATAAGACTAACATTTAATACTTACGATTGTATGGTTACTTTCGGAAACTGTACTAAAAATGGGCGTTATCGCTATATAGCCACACCCACTTTTTGAGAAATCATTAAAATTGACTACTGGGTCGATTGAGCTAAAATTTTGGCTTAGTTTGTATATTTACTGTCAGCATCTGTACTAAAAATTAGTTTCCAAGCCCCCTTTTACCGCCCACAAACCAATGAAAATGTTTTATTTCAACGGTTTGGGTCGTATTAGACATAAACATTTTGTAATTTAGTTCATATGGTTACTCTCGGCAAGTGCACTAAAAATGGGCCTGTCCCACTTTAGTTAAACTCACTTTTCGTGGGTCAGCGTGGAGTGCAGCAAACTGCGCCAAGCTTAAATTGAGCTGAAGTTTTGGCAGTTTACTTGCTTCGAATACAAGTTGGTTTAAGGGAAATAATTTTGCCACACTCCTTTTGACCGCTTACAAAACAACAAAAATGCTATAATTCGCACAGTCGTATTAGACTAAAATTTTGTAATTTAGTTCATATGGTTACTTTCGGCAGCTTCTCATTCAAACTTATTTGCATTCTCATTTTCATTCCTATAAAACTTTTTTATTTATATATATAAAAACACTTTGTTATAACTAGTGTCCGACCGAATATTCGGTTTCGGTTACGGCCGAAACTAGCCGAAACTTTTGGTAAAAACTTCTTGCATCAGTCATTTAATTCAAATATAAAAATATTTACAACGCATTGTACAAAACAAAAATTATGAATTCGTCTCTAATTTGATTTCTCGTGTTAACGCAAAACATTTTGGTTAATTTTATGCGTTCGATAATATCATTTTCGATTTTATCATCTCTATTGCAATTACCATTAAAGTTTTATAGGTACTTAAGCCAAAAATTGATAGTTAAACCTCCGAACGAATTCTGTGTGTGTGGAATAAAGGATAAAAAACGAAATATTTAAATTTTTATAATACTAAACCCTTAAAAAATAACAAAAATACTTTGTTTTCTAGTTCTATAAAAATGTGCATTGTAGGTGCATACTATTTTGAGTGTGTACTGAAGATACATATAAATTATGGAATACTTTAATAATAAAAAATAAAATAAAAAATTATCTCATTTATTATTATAGTACACTTCAATAAATTACTATAAACTTCAATATTCAAATAATACTTTTTTTATTAAATTTTTTTCCTATGTGTATGTATGAAAGCACTTTTGTTTCCTTTTAATAAAACAAAAATTATTTGTAAAAACTTAAATTTTCATATTAATAACCAGTTTAGGTTTCGGTTTCGGCCGAATATTATAAAATTGGCCGAATATTCGATTTCGGCCAAAATTTCCTGTTTCGGTCGGACACTTGTTATACCTACTTTAACTTTGAAATAATTTTTATATTTAAGATAACAAAAATTCTGTATCAAAAATATTTTACTGAAATATCAGCCTGTGAATATTATTCAATTGAGTTGGTCGTACACAAGATATATATAAGGAGGTACCTTAGCTGTCAAATTCAATTGTTTACGAACAAAAACAAAGCAAATAGCAAAACTTCTCAATTGGAATCGTTTTGTGAATTTTTGTGATTTAAATTGATAAAATTGATAAAATTAAACGCCAAGAAATTGTGAAATTTGTCGAAAGCCTTTTCAAAAAGAAAATGGCTCATTTTTTGTGTGCCTCGTGAAGAAATACGCAGTCGCTGGAACGTTGCTTGTTCTACAATAAGGCTATTCACAGTTTAAGCGTACATTCAACAAATCGTATTTATAGCATTTGTTATTGTTTAACCCTCGAAAAATTACATATATTAGAATAAAAAATTGAATTTTTAACTTTTGTCAATTATTTGTACATTTTTCGCATAAATTGAAATTATGTTCAGCACAAATGAAATTTCTACACTTTTCACAAGTGTAGCAAAAAGATTCTCTGGTATTTTTATATGTGCAGATGTAGCATCGGCCTCGTTTTGATGTACTTGGTAAATGGCGAATCTCCCGAATTCTTTGAATAACACTGGAAGCATCATTACTTTGATGTTGTTTTTTACGTTTAGTGATCTATTTTTCAACGAAATTCAATCCAAGCTCCTCGATAAAAAGGCGACGACGAATATTATGGTTCGTTTTGCAATGACCGTCACGAATGCATTCAACGCACTAACATCAAGTATGCTACAAAATACTGCCATTGGCCACCGATTGACTTTTCGTTAGCATGTGTACGTAGCCACCATTTGATCCATAGTATCAACTCCACTCTTGGTTTTGTTGTAGCATTCAATGATGTTAGGTCTCTTCTTTTCGCTATTCTGATTTATGCACACAACATTGTGGTATGTACAGAGCAATGTATGACAACATATGACAACATAACTGCTTGCAAT
Organism: Dichetophora obliterata; assembly: GCA_963920525.1. NCBI lineage: Eukaryota > Metazoa > Arthropoda > Insecta > Diptera > Sciomyzidae > Dichetophora > Dichetophora obliterata. The sequence goes on along the minus strand of OY986436.1, from coordinate 82,516,468 downwards.
TTATGTTCATATACAACTTCTGTATGATAAATTGGCTTTTGGCGCATGTCGAATAGAACTGAAGGAATTTCAGTCCTATTTTTCCCCTTATTGTTCCCAAAATAGTCATGCGATTCTTATGTAAATCTTCTGCCAATTCATACGAAGTGACAAAGTTGTCACACGTTACATTTCTGTCAGAAAGTCCTTCCACCAAATCCAAAACGACACGCAGTCCAAGATTACGTTCAGGAGTGGCATAACGATTCCGACCAACATAAATTTGTGTGTTGTATGCATACCAGCTTTTTGAGTCGCATCGCACCCAAATTTTGATGCCATATTTCGCCGGCTTGGATGGAATATACTGACGAAACGGACATCGTCCACGATACGGAACTAACTGTTCATCTGCGGTAATGTTTTTTCCTGGTGTGTATACAACTTTCAAATTATGATTCCATTTATCGTATACATTTCGAATCGGTGCCAATTTGTCACGTACAGAAGTACTTGTAGATGCAGTGTTGGCCATACGTTGTTCGCGGTCATCAAATCGAATGCAACCATGAATACGCTTGAACATTTTCAAAGACATTGTTGCTCTTAATAATGACCGACCAGTTTCGTCATTCCACAGTTTAGTGACACATTCACCGTATGACCGATACACACCAGGAAGCAGCAACAATCCAAAGTATGCGTGCAGACTGTCCAAATCAATGTTTCCCAATCGTCTTCGTACTTTCGCACACCATATAAATTCGTCATGTTCAAAATAATATTCTCAACCGGTTCAAGGAACATGTGAAATGCAGACGAAACATCAACTATAGTAGCAGCTGCTAATGCTTTTGGACCTGAATTATAACAAAAATGAAACATATAATGAACATGAACCCATAACAAAGAGGGTAGGTTTTTACCTGAAGTGAAATTTTCTGCACGTCGAAATGAATTTCTTCGATTTATTTCAAATGGTTGCGATGAATATTCAATTTTCTTATTTTTTGAAAAATATTTATTTTCAGGATTTGCTGCATTTTCTTCTGCTAAATTTTGCTCAATGTCGTCTTCATCCGAATGCACGCTAACTTCACTTTCATCATTCTCCTCGTCTGATAATGCAAAATCATCGTCACTATTGCACGGAGATTCGCCCGCTTCGCTTTCCAAATCAAAATCCATTTCTAGTTCATCTCGCTGCCTTCTTTCACGTAAAACTCTATCCATTTTTTATCAAATACTTTGAAACACAACCAAAAATCAAATAAATGCGCAAACAAACTTCACTTAAGGTCCAGTTATAATAGACGTAACGTAATTTGGTCTAATGTCAATTGAGCAGTGTGTTCTTTCACTTAATGTTTCAAACAATACATTCTTACACATGTGATTATAATAAACGTAACGTAATGTAACGGGACGAAAAGATCCGTTGGATTTCGATATCTACGTTACTTTACATTACGTCTGTCCAAAGAACAACTAAACATTGAAGTTAGATTCGATTATTGTGCTATTTTATGTTGTTTAACTACGCTTTTTGTTGAGTTTTCGTTATTAATGAGATATTTCTTTATATCCACAGCTATAGATGACGAAGTTTTAATTGAACTTGTACGGGAACGTGCAGTTATTTACGACAAACAACTGCCTGGCTACTGCCTATTATAATTGCTACAACGTTTTCTTACATTACGTCCCGTCCCGATAACAGTTGACAACAGTACGTTACTTTACAGTACGTCTATTATAATTCTACCTTTATGTGTGTTCCAGAACAAACTGAATTTCATAAAACAAAAAAATAAGAGCGTGCTATAAATTCACACACAAAAATAAGCGGCAATTCCAGGTACCTGCTTATGTGTATGCGCGCACATACACAGGGACCGATTCGTAACTATAACTGCACAGGCAAATACAGTAAGGGCATGATACAAAGAACTACAGATAAAGTATTGCGCATGTCCGCCATCTTTGTTGTGACGTAGTTCGAGCTTGTCAAAGTGGCTAAATAAAAACGTAGTCATCGTAGTTCATCGTATAGCGATGAAAAATATCGACATTTTCTTATTGAAACTGGGTTTATTGAAATGAAATAAATTACATTATAAATATATTTATAAATAAATTTAAGCAAATTGATTTTTCAGTACTATTATTGAAAAGAAATGCATATATAATAGGGGTGTTTTCTCCCATTTGTTCTCCTGCACAAAGAAAAAATAGCTACGTTAGTTGATGTGTTTGACAGCACTTTGATTGCTTCGTTTTCATTTTCTTGTTCTTCTCGTTTGTTGTTTCGTTTGTTGAAAAAATTGTAAATTCATTTTATGGTCCGAATTAAAATCGTTGTTATTCTCATCAAAAGCATCTAAAACTTTAGTACTAATTTTAATTACATAAAATATAATTGAAAATTATAATTTACGCGTACTACAAGTGCACAATATTAGAAATTGAATTAAATGAATACAATATTTCTTAGTGCTGCTTGCTGCTTGTGTTTACTTTTTGCTTTTTCAAATTTTCTTTTGTATGTATGCACCACGTGTTATGCCGTGGTTATGCTAGCCAAACATGTTTGCCGAACATTTTTTGTTGTTATTGTTTCACGTATAAGGCCTGTTTCCAGCTCTCAAGTAAAGCTTATTTTCATACATAAATCTGAAAAGTAATCGAAAAGTAATTTTTCCTTGTCAAAATTACTTGAAAGAGAATCCAGCTCGTAAGAAAAATTTTCTGTTCTTACTACTTTTTTTTCATTGAAAAGTGACAATGGTAACACTGTGAATGTCAAGAAATATATGCAAGTTATATTATTACTTCAAGTAAAATTTTGGCAACCAACATTCAAAGGTAAATAATTTTATTGATATCATTGATTAATTGATTTAAAATTAATAAAAGAATATTTTAGACATGCACATGAACATTTCTACGGAGGGAGAAGAAGAGGCAATCAATTTTGAGGGGCAGATGTCTTCCGAGAAGCGGTCGAAAGCTGTCCGGAAGAAGCGGTCTGCCAACAGTAAACAAAATTTAATAAAATGTAAGCAAACGCTTTTCTCTATTACTTACCTTTGCAATTCAGCCATTACTCATTTAATGAATTATTTCAATATTTATTGCAACAAATTTATTTCAATGTTTGATGAAAACAAATCAGCCTAAATTTTCAATACAAAGTGATACAATGCTGGAACTGTCAAAACTCTCGCCGTCAAAATTACTGGTCTACTACTTTTTTACACTCAAGAAACTTAAGTAACTTTTTTCTTGAGTAATTACTTGAGAGCTGGTTAGAGACCTATAAAATAAAAAAAATGAACTTTTTCTCATATTCATTATCTCGCTCTCAGACCGAACATTTTTGATTGCTGATTGAAACACCAAACATGCCGAACTTTCCAGTGTTGCCCTTAGTCATTTATAGCATAATAGCATCAAAAAAGTAGCGAAAAGTATTAGAAAGTGAAATTAATTGTGTGCTCAAGCAACCTTTAAACCAAACAGCAAGGCTTTGTTGAACTAATTTTAATAACAAAAAATCGTGTTAATTGAAGTAATCTAATAATATTTTGAAAGAAAAATAACAAATTCATGAACACTAATTGCATATCTATTGAAAATAAAAAAAAATTAAAAAGAATAATAAATAATTGAATACAAAAAATAATGTCCCTTGCATAACCAATCTCAATTTGAAATAATTCGCTAACTTCGTTTTACATTTTATAGTAAATATAAAAATATGCCTAAAATTGTATATAAAAATGCAAAACAGGTTTTTCTTATATGTGTTTTGACTTATTTTTACAAAAATGAAACTGTGCAACAAACATAGCATAACCACCAAACAAACATTTCAGCGAAGAGAATAAATTAATGAAAATGAACACCGAACATGTTTGGCTTGCATAACCACGGAATTACAGTTGACGAGCTCGAGTGACGTAGTGCGCAGAAGATTCCATTTTTTGCGCACGGAGTAAGCTATCTGTATATCTTTGTTTCATGCAGTAAGGGTACAAATTCAAAAACGTGTTTTTTTGGTTGTTCAGGCAAAATAATTCTACTTTACAAAATACAAGGTCATTCCGCTGACCCTTTTTTATTTTATTCAAGGTTAAAGATCAAAATTGTATGCGTGCGCATACAGGGGACCGATGAGGGTTAAACTGTGAGCACCTCGCCATGTGACTGTCGTATTAAAAAAAATATGCAACCCTGTGCTGTATGTGATTATGCGGCTGTAGACAGAGCATAAAAATACAAGGTACAAAAAACACGTCCAAGGGCTACCTTTATTTACGCGTGCCTGCGTATTTGCGTTTGTATGCAAAACAACAACAAAGCAAAATACGCTTTCGTAAATTGGCGTACAAATAGCAAATCGTACAAATAGCAGACCAGCGTATTCAAACTGTGAATAGCCTTAATATTTTCACAATCAGTTGTCTGTCATCTGTCTTCAATGTGTTCAAGCCAAGGATGGAAGTGGAATTTTTCAAATTGTGCCTTATTTCAGAGAAAAATAGTACCTTTTTAAAAAAATTGTGCTTACATGAAAAAAAGGCAAACAAATTTTTTCATTTTCACAGGGATTTCTGAAGGCCTAAGATCTTTTCATTTCTAAACCGATTTCAACAGTCAATATGAAAAGAGCTAATGAAATTTTATTTATTTTAAGGATCTGGTTAGACAGGCCAAAAAATAGGAAATTTAATGAATGTTTTTTGAAAAAAGTAAAAAATATAGGCACTTAAAACTTTTCAGGTATATTAATAGTATTTTGAAGAAGATTTTGTAAAATTTTCAGATTATTTAATTAATATTCAAAACAATAATCAAAATAAACAAAAAAATATTCTAAAGCAGTACCAGCGGCGACCTATCAACAGGTCGCAAGAATCATCTGAAACCAAAAATGAAAAGTTTTCCTGTTTTGTAAGAGTGTTATTATGGAAAAGACCACTTTTATTGAAAATGATTAAAAAATACAATGGGGGCGTTTGAAAAATTGTTTGTCATTTTTTCTGAAAATTTTCGTTACATTTTTATTAATAAATAATCCAATATGCAATGTATTGGTAAGAATTTGGAAGATTATTGGTAAGATTATGGTCCATGAAAAATTTAATAACGCGTTTAAAAAAAAACAATGATTCGTTAAAAATTGATTAATTTCTACTATGATCCACAAACTGATCCAGGGCATAATTTCGCCAAGCAAAAAATATATGTGAATGCCTCATTATTGGAGACAACAAAAAATTTTTAATTTTTTTCTTTTTCCATTAGACCAAAAAACAAATGAATCTTTTTCCAAAAAAAAAAACATGTTTTAGGTATATACGATTTTCCTTATATCTTTACTTCTAAGAAAGGTATTGCTTTCATTTAAAAATAGCTTAACATAAAAGTAACTGGTCTTTTAAGTACAATAAAATTGATTTTTATTTCATTATGAATAAGGTTTAAAAAATTTTTTTAAACTTTTGGCAAAATATAAAATTTTTTGATTTTAACCACCCCGTTTTTGGAAGTTAGAGTTTTTAAAAATTATTTATTTTTTAAAATTTTTATTTAAACACTTTTTGATAAAATTACTTTGTTTTGTGAAAAAGTGCACGAATCAGAAATAAAATTGCAAAAAAATTATCTAGTACTTATAAGATGCGTATGCTTTTTGTATCAAATTAGTTTTTAATATATTTTTAAAAACGCGTTTTTTTTAAAATCAAGGCAAAAGGCACTTTCAAAATTTTATCAATGTTTTGCAAATTAGTGATACTAAATATATATAAAAAATAAAAATTTTTAAAATGTGTATCTTCAAATGTTATAATTTTGTAAATTACGACTTTTCTACAGATATAGATATGCTTTAAATTTCAGATTGAAGAAATCAGATTGAAGAGAAAAATTTTTAGTGCCCATAAAATAGTTTTCAGAAATTGGGCTCGAAACTTTAAATTTATTTAAAAAAAACCGAAAAAACGGTTTTTAACTACATTCGATCATAACAACCATACTACTGACACTATTGGCACATTTTATACCTAAACATTTTTGTTTGACTATCCTCTACAACATACAACAATTCATTGAAAGAAAATAAAAGTTTTTACAAGCATTTATGTAAATTATTGCTCTTAACAGTGGATTTTTTTTTATTTTGCCATTTATATGAAAAATTGGGGCTTATCGCAAAAACCTATTATAATATTTAAATGTTATCACTGTTTGTTATGGTGAAAGTTTCCCAAAATTTTTGGCGTAGTGTAATTATGTTCAAGTAACTTTACCAGCAATGATAAGAGTAGCGAAATGTCAAAGTAAGCAACGAGGTGCATGAAAAATTAATTACATTTTCATGCAACTTGAGTTTTTTAAATCCGAGAAATTTAAATAGTCCGAAATGAAAAAGCACGTGCCTAAACTCTCATCTTATCTCGAAAGCACCAAAAATAGCACAATTGTGGCTATAGTTCCATCCCTGGTTCAAGTTCTTATTTATTGTCTTTGACGCTCTTCTTTTGTTTGACATCTACGGTACCCAACTCTCTGGGATGACTCTACCATGTTGAATATACCTTGGTCGTAAATTTTAAATATAAAACAAAAACAATTAAATTTTTATAAGGAAACATGCACAAGAATGAATTGATCGAACCAAGCGAATTAGAAGTGAAAATTTACCATAACTTTTACAAACTTGACTAAAAAAAGTAATAAACTATAAGCACTTTATTTTAACAAGAATAAGACATTATTGATTTCCAAAACCAAAATCTTTTGCACATCATAGAGCCGTAGCCAAGGGAAGTTTTCGGGGTTAAACCACACCAGGAAGTCGAAATTTTAATAAAAATTATTGCATTTAAATAATTTTTTTATTGAATCACTAACAAATTCTAAAATCATATAAAATCTAAAAAAAATTAACAAATCATATACTGAAGTTGCGTTTACGTGTAAAAGTCTTTGTTATAAGTTGATTCATATAAACAACAACGGTGAAAACAAATGTGTCGTGATTTATCTGGTCAAAATTAATAATGGTATTCACTACATTTGTTAAGCCCTGCTAACTTGCTAAACTTAACAAATTTGTTAAGTCCTGTCAAAATTTTGTATGGGAAAAGACTTAGCAGTTTGTTAGCAAGTTAACAAGCTCAGCACCGTGTTTTTGTTTAGCAGATACCAATTGTTAAGTCCGAAACGTCAAACTTATTGAGTGTAGTGATGAATCGTTTCGGAAATGAGTTCTAACAAGTACCAAATTATTTTTGATTTGCAGCTTCAAAGTAAAAAAACTGCCTTTTATTTATAAAAAATAATATTTTGTAATAGGGTTGGTAGAGACTTAAAACATTTCAAAGTTTCTGAATAGCAAATGTATCAAAAGTGTTAACGCACTGTAATATAAAAATTAAAATACATTTTTCGTTACTGAGTTCTGGTTACACGAGTAATTAAAACAACAGATTTTTAGCTGTAGAATTCTGTCAGCTGGTTTTAACATATCAGCTGAGCACAAGATTGTAAAATGTCTTAGCAGGTGCGTTCGCATCAGCAGCTGCTAACTTTAACAATTTAGCAGTTTAGCAGGACTTAACAAATTTTATTGACTACCATTAATATCACTTAAGTTTTTCCTACCCTTGGCATCGACAATTGTCGATGATGGTAGTGATGATAACAGCCAACAAGAATTACATACACATGTATACTGAAAAAACCTTCTTAGTTCGAACTGCCTGATTTTAGCCAACAACTAATTTTAATTTTCCCTCGAGCGGTTCTCGAAAATTTAAAATTCAGCATTCATGGTTTTGTCGCTGGAGTTGATTGTCTTACTCCAAATGTGTAAGTGGAGCTAATTGTAAGTTCTGCGTTTTCTTCGTAATTTACGGCGCAAAACATAAATTAAATACATTTGTCTGCCCCTTTCATTGTGACTCTTTAATAGTCAAGAGTTTTTAAACAATTAACTTTCGAATTAAAATTAAGAGTCTAGCTCTGGTTTAATTTTTGAGGAATGTTTGAAGTTACTCATGAGTTATAAATAATTAACTTGAATTTTTCAGAATTTTGACCCGAGGAAAAATCTTAAGTGAATTGTTTAAGTATTTAAAATTTACTAGTATCGCCTGTGGTCGAAATGCGACTTTCTGAAATTTAAATCGTTTTTCTCATTCTCATTCTCATTCTTAACGCAAGGTCCTTAAGAAAGTGTGCTTTACTAAGAAAATCTTAAGTTTCAATACAAAAAACCTTGTACTGAGAAAAGCTACAGTTATAGAGATATCGTCATAGCTTTGATATTAAAATAAAGGGAATTTTTCAAAATTTACTATCACCATCACAATATAAATTCACACATTACATTACAAGATGGTAGAGTATCCGTATAAGATAGCAAAATATGTTTTGTGTAGTTACATTTTATCAATATCTAAATATCCCTCTTACATCATGCTTTTCTATCTCTTAAGGTCCAATTATAATAGAAGTAACGTAAAGTATTATAATAGAAGTAACGTAATGTGATCTAATGTCAGTTAAGCGTACTTTCACTTATTGTTTGAAACAATAGGGCTATTCCCGATTACGGGCAAATAGCGTGGCATCGTGGCATTTGCAAAATATGATGGCAAATATTTTCAACACAACAACAAAATGTACAGATTTGCATTTGGCCGACTGTGTCAAATTTGCAACACTAAAATCGCATTGCATACAGTCGAGCATGGGCAAAACTTATTTGCCAATCAATCAGCTGTCACATTTTAACCAAACGCCGCTAATAAAACAAAATTAACAGACTCTGATATGGAACTCACTTTGATAAATAATACACTTTGATAAATAATAATGAAAAACACCACAAATACTGTTCGTGTTGTTTTTTTTTTCTCCAAAACAGCTGTGAGTTTTGTTTGCAACAGTGTTCTAAAAAGTGTGCTCACAGTTGATGGCAAATATTTGGTAGGGCATACATTTGCAAAGCTATTTGCCCGTAACTGGGAATAGCCCTAATGCTTTCTCATACAAGTGGTTATAATAAACGTAACGTAACGTGACGGGACGCATAGATACGTGGATTTATGATTTTTTCGTTACTTTGCAACTGAACATTGAGGTTAGATTTGATTAGTGTGCAAGGTGTATTGTTGAAACCACGTTTTTTATTGAGTTTTCGTTATTAATGTGATAGTTCTATATATATCCACAGCTATGGATGACGAACTTTTAATTGAACTTGTAAGGGAACGTGCAATTATTTACAACAAACAACTGTCTGACTACTGCCTATTATAATTGTTAAAACGTTTTTTTATATTGCGTTACGTCATGATGACAGTTGATAACATTACGTTACGTCTATTATAATTCCAGCTATACAGTTAAGCTTTCATTTAATAAATGTTCTTTTTACGCTCATATTTTAGGTCGAAGGTCATCAATCTAAAATGCAATCACACTGTGACAGGAATGAGGCCCGAAAATTTTTTGGAAAAATAAGACGCCTTGCCGATGGTTTTAAAAGAAGAGGCCCCTTCTTGCAAGGATAAAAACGTGAATCTAGTGACAGATGCCCAGAGTACACTGACGTTATGGAGGAAACACTTCTCTAAGCTTCTAAATGGCGACGCTGACAACAATCCCGCCAATAGATATGATATCCCGGAAACCCCAATTACGGATGACAGCGTCGAGGTTTCGCTGCCCGACTATGATGAAGTTCTGACAGCTATAGCTCGGCTTAAAAATAACAAAGCCGCGGGAGCTGATAGCTTACCTGCTGAGCTGTACTTAAACGCATTCACGAGCTTCTATGCAAAATATGGTCGGAAGAATGCATTCCGAACAATTGGAATCTCAGTGTGCTCTGCCCAATCCACAAGAAAGGCGATCCCACTATCTGTGCCAATTACCGTGGGATAAGCCTTCTTAATATCGCATATAAGGTCCTGTCGAGCGTTTTATGTGAAAGATTGAAGCCCATTGTAAGCGAACTGATCGGACCTTATTAGTGTGGCATCAGACCTGGAAAGTCCACCATAGACCAGATTTTCACGCTGCGACAAATCTTGGAGAAGACTCAAGAAAAACAAGTCGACACCCATCATCTTTTTGTCGACTACAAAGCCGCCTTCGACAGCCCAATAAGGAAGCACCTGTACTCCACCATGTCTGAATTTGGTATTCCTGCAAAACTAATACGACTTTGCAGGATGACACTGAGCACCACCAGTAGCGCAGTTAAAATCGGGAAGGACCTCTCCCCACCATTTGTTACCAAACGAGGTTTCAGACAAGGTGATTCCTTATCGTGCGACTTTTTGAACCTAATGATGGAAAATATCATCCGAGCTGCTGATCTGAGACGTAGTAGTACAATATTCTACAAGAGTGTTATCCTACTTGCGTATGCTGATGACATCGATATCATTGGCCATAATACGCGTGAAGTCAGTGTAGCATTTTCCAGATTAGAAAAAGAGTCAAGTCGAATGGGTCTGGCAGTGAATGCAGATAAGACGAAATACTTGGTGTCAACAAACAAACAGTCCCAGCATCTTGGAACCCACGTTACAGTTGACAAAACCTCCTTCGAGGTTGTGAAGGACTTCGTTTATCTGGGATCCAGTATAAACTCAACCAACGACATCAGCATTGGGATCAAACGAAGAATAACTCTTGCCAACAGGTGTTACTTTGGGCTCAGTAGGCAATTGAGAAGCAGAGCCCTCTTTGGACGAACGAAAATCACGCTCTATAAATCGCTCATCATGCCCGTCCTACTTTATGCATCACAAACCTGGACGCTGAGCAGTTCAGATGAAAAGACTTTAGAATCATTCGAGAGAAAGATTCTTCGTAAGATCTACGGACCAATCTGCGTCAATGGCGAGTACCGAATACGGTGGAATGATGAACTGTATGAGCTGTACGCTGACATCGACATTGTCAAGCGCATTTAAATCGAGCGGCTTAGCTGGCTAGACTTTTCATCTGATACCTCATTTACCATTCTACATTTTCCTAGCCCTGAGATTCCTTACTAAAATTAATACAAATTTGCTAATGAATCTCCAAAAAGGATATCACCATACATATCCGGGAATAAAATGCGTTGAAGAGACATCTAATAGTACCGATTGCTTTATTAATTATTAATTCGCAGTAGTTCTATTAAAAACTCACCAATTAAACAATTTTAAATGCAAAAATTTAGTTTAAATTATTTATTTTGCCGATTGTTATTAAATCGCGGCTGTTACATGAAATACTCACCAAATAGACAATTATTACAGCAAAAACTTCGTTTAAATTATTTATTATAATACATAAAAAAAATTGACACAAAAATAGTCTCAACAAAGTTCTATTTTTTGAAGTGAAGAAATAAAAAGAGCGCAAGACCGAGTTTTAAGATTGCTAGACTTCCGATTTTGGGGTTCCAGCTGAAACTCAGTATCAGCTGGAACCGAGTTTCAAATCTAAGTTTTTCTGCCTTAGATCTTCGTGAAGAAATGAATTAGTACACCGGAGAGAACTAAAAACAGGTCTAATACTCGGTCTAGCATTAAAACTCTGTGAAGAAATCGGCCGTAAGACTCCTCTGCATGATTACCAGCTGTTTTTGTGGTGATTGTCTCTAATCCTATAGAATCCTCCTCACGTTCCGAAATGGTCAATTTTATTTCATTATGCTGATCCATCATAAATTCTTTCAAAAAACTCGGTATCGCACCACATGAGCAAATCGAAATTTCAAGATTGCACTTACACATACCAATGTAAAATATTTTTTTTGTGTAGTCAATAATATTTTCGAATTTATTTTTGCAATTTCTGCTCCTCACTTCCTTGTGGTATCTTTCAATTAATCTATTTAATTTTATATGAACCCACTTCTTATCATGTAAATCCATTTTCATTTTTTTCCATACTTCAGTTATATTTTCGGCAACTTCATTCGTGAATGTATTATAAGAACAACATATGTTATTAGTAGGGATCGGATTTTTGTGCAAAATCATTTTTAAATCAAATCCTGTGTAAAAATAGAATAGCAACAAAAATTTTGTTTTCTAAATATATTGAATAAATACGCATATTTTATCTAAATGTTTTAAAATTTTGCATAAAATTTGTATATTTTAGATTTTTGACACAAATATTTTATACGTTTTGCATAAAAATCCGATCTCTAGCAACGAGTATATATCTATAAGAGATTTCACTCGTCGCTCGTTATTTTTTACTCGCCGATATTAGCCATCCATCGACAGGATAGGGTATTTTGATGGGACATTTATTTTATACCCCTTCAAAAGTGCGAGTTTGTTTACATTTTGTTTTCTATATATTGATCGTTTTGGCTGCGTGCACAAGGGAGCAAAAAGATTGGTATTTTTTAATGTGCTTGCCTGTTTCTTCTTATTTGAATATCTGAAGAAATATTGCAAATTTTATGAATGAAAATAAAATTTTACAGCTTCTTATTTGCATGTGCATGGTTGCCGAGTTTATTTTGTTTCCAGCTGGACATTTTTGTTGTGATTTTGTTGTAGCTATATTTTGTTTGCTGCTGCAGACAAGGATTTTTAGATATTTCATTAGTTGAATAGAAAGACAGAATTCTGATTCGGCTAATGAAATAATTATTGGATAATAAAAAAATGTAGCAATAAAATAGAATTGGTCTAGCAGTATTTAATAAATTTAAAATAAAACAAAGAAATATTGTAGATTTAATTAATGAGAATAAAAGTTATATTTGATACAAATTTTACAGGTTATTATATATGTATGTGTTTTTTTTTCTTCCATCTTCTTTAGTTTGTTTCTAGCTGGACATTTTCCTTGTAGCAATATTTTGCTTGCTACTTTGGATACACAATCATAATTTTTAAATACTTCATTACACCAATAAAAAGATGAAATTCTGATGATTCGGCTAATGAAATTATTATCAGTTAGGACTTGAAAAAAATTTTTTAACAAAAATGCTTTTAATAAATAAAATAAACTTGAATTAACAAAATACAAACACCAAATTTCTTCAAAATCAAAGAAAAATTAATTGTATAAAGATATGTTCCGGCAGACGTTTCTATATATTCCTGCCACCGCCTTACTGCCATATATGAATTTTCATGCTAATCGGAAAAAAAATTTTGTTTTCACTAAACTAAATTAAAAAATTTTAGTCTAATACAACTAAAACCGTCCAAAATATAGCATTTTTGTTGATTTGTAGACAGTAAAAGAGGGTGTGGCAAAATATTTTTCTCTTAAACCATCTAGAACTCAAAACAAATCGAGTGCCAAAATTTGAGCTTAATTTACTTTATACCTATCGTTTTAATATTTTAACTGTATTAAAATGTAGAACAATATATATTTACGAATTTCGTAATCATTTTTTTTACTAACACTTTTTACAAATTTTACAAAATTAAATAGTTTTTAATGCTTGTATTAAAATGTATTCCAAGATTTCTAACCATGAAGGTAGTATATTATTTTAAAAAATTAAGAAAAATAAAAGTTAATACAATATATGTATATTAGACCGTCCCTCTTTTTCAACGTTTTTCGAAAAGAGTCCGGGACACGTTGATTTCTGATTCTACTCTTAAAAACATGAATTTTTGTATATAACACTTTAATATTAACTAACGGTCGCGCAATCGGCTTAAAGGCATTTTGGCTAAAAATTATATTTTCGAAAAAACAAGAAATTTCTTCTTCAGTATTTTTCATATCACTATGAAACTAATGAAACAATTTTTATCAATTTATACTTATTTAAAAGCTTAAAAAATTTTCCATCTTATGCTATAAGAAACATTGCATTTTGTTCTGTACATTTTTTTAAAAAACTCTGCAAAGTGAAATTTTGATTAAATTTTTTTCGAAAATTTGATTACTTCAACTCCCATTACCCCGCTTTACAAGAGCATAAGGAAGAAGTTTTTAATTTTGTAAATTTCGTATTTTGAAAAGTTTTACAACAAAAATTTTGATGTATAATTTGAAGATATATGATACGGTATTTTTTCGAAAAAGCAACACAACTGCACAGTGAGTTTTTTTTAAAAAAATTCAATTTTATTTTTATTAAACGTAGCTACATAAGAATTTATGTAAATAACCATAATAAACAAAGATTGTACGTTTTCTGTTGTCAGGATGATTTTTATTGTAATGTCCAATTACTTGGATGACACAATTTTGCTGTCCATTGTCCACGTATTATTTACCATATTTTGAAGTCATATGATTCTTTCTGCTGGATCATTTAAAATTGTTACATTCTTAAAATTTTATTTATTTCTAAAAAATTTTCATTCGTACTCCAGGATGCATCTTAATAAGTTCCTTACAAGAAAAAATATTGAAAAACTGTATAGTATAGTTAAGCCAGCGAAGGTGTCAAAGGCCAACTCATAGCAGAAAAGCTGTATAACAACAAACAAATAACATTAGAATGCAAAACAGTGCATCGTAATATTGATAACATACTAGGGCTACTCACAATCCAGTGCAAATGGTCTTGCACCATATCATTTGCAAAATGGTAAATTATATATTTACTCTACACAAAGAAAATAAAAAGAAATGCATTTACTACGCTATTGCATATATACAACACTAAAATCCATAGCTAAAATTTACTATACATTGCAATACTAAATTGCAAACTGACTGCTGATTATAAAAAAAAAGTAAAGGCGAAAAAAACTGATATGAAAGATAAGCGAATAAAAAACCAAATAATTGTGCTTAAAGAATTTTTTCTACATGAAATTGAGTTGAGCGAAATTTCCAAATTAAAATAATTTTGCTTTTCATCAATTGGCTGTGAATTTCACGTTTTACAACAACTGTAGCAAATTATATCAAAAAGGCCGTTCACAATTGATAATAAATTTTTAAAATTTTTTATAAAAGCACAAATATCCAAAATACACGAAATTGTGAATTGCCCTACTAAAAATACAAGCGCATTAAGATCCGTGCTTTTGTTAGATTGTTGTTGTTTCGGAGAATGATCAATATCAGATTAATAGCATAAAATCCGTAGTCACAAGGAAGAATGACTAAACTCAAGCTATCGTAAAAAAGCGATACGCCATTTTCTTTATTGCCATTCCTTAGGAGGATGAAGGAAAAAGCTTTTTAACCATAATAGAGTATCACTTATGTCTGCACATATTTCGTTTGTAACGGTAATATATTTTAATTCAAATATTCATTAAATTCATAATATTCATTTTATTGACTATGAGTTTAGTCATTATTCCTTGTGACCACATAAATAGTCATTTAAATAATTGCATATTACAAAAATTAAGTTGAATGTCTTGCAATTAAAGCTAATACCATATATATATATCTTTTACATACCTACTTATGTAGCTACGTTTAATAAAAATAAAATTAAATTTTATTTAGAAAAAATTTACTGTGCAGTTATGTTGCTTTTTGAAAAAATTCCCTGTCATATATCTTTGAATAATACATCAAAATACGAAATTTACATAATCAAAAACTTCTTCCTTATGCTCTTGTAAAGCGGGGTAATGTGAGTTGAAGTTATCAAATTTTCGAAAAAAATTTAATCAAAATTTCACTTTGCAGAGTTTTTTAAAAAAATGTACAGAACAAAATGCAATGTTTCTTATAGCATAAGATGGAAAATTTTTTAAGCTTTTAAATAAGTATAAATTGATAAAAATTGTTTCATTAGTTTCATAGTGATATGAAAAATACTGAAGAAGAAATTTCTTGTTTTTTCGAAAATATAATTTTAAGCCAAAATGCCTTTAAGCCGATTGCGCGACCGTTAGTTAATATTAAAGTGTTATATACAAAAATTCATGTTTTTAAGAGTAGAATCAGAAATCAACGTGTCTCGGACTCTTTTCGAAAAACGTTGAAAAAGAGGGACGGTCTAATATACATATATTGTATTAACTTTTATTTTTCTTAATTTTTTAAAATAATATACTACCTTCATGGTTAGAAATCTTGGAATACATTTTAATACAAGCATTAAAAACTATTTAATTTTGTAAAATTTGTAAAAAGTGTTAGTAAAAAAAATGATTACGAAATTCGTAAATATATATTGTTCTACATTTTAATACAGTTAAAATATTAAAACGATAGGTATAAAGTAAATTAAGCTCAAATTTTGGCACTCGATTTGTTTTGAGTTCTAGATGGTTTAAGAGAAAAATATTTTGCCACACCCTCTTTTACTGTCTACAAATCAACAAAAATGCTATATTTTGGACGGTTTTAGTTGTATTAGACTAAAATTTTTTAATTTAGTTTAGTGAAAACAAAATTTTTTTTCCGATTAGCATGAAAATTCATATATGGCAGTAAGGCGGTGGCAGGAATATATAGAAACGTCTGCCGGAACATATCTTTATACAATTAATTTTTCTTTGATTTTGAAGAAATTTGGTGTTTGTATTTTGTTAATTCAAGTTTATTTTATTTATTAAAAGCATTTTTGTTAAAAAATTTTTTTCAAGTCCTAACTGATAATAATTTCATTAGCCGAATCATCAGAATTTCATCTTTTTATTGGTGTAATGAAGTATTTAAAAATTATGATTGTGTATCCAAAGTAGCAAGCAAAATATTGCTACAAGGAAAATGTCCAGCTAGAAACAAACTAAAGAAGATGGAAGAAAAAAAAACACATACATATATAATAACCTGTAAAATTTGTATCAAATATAACTTTTATTCTCATTAATTAAATCTACAATATTTCTTTGTTTTATTTTAAATTTATTAAATACTGCTAGACCAATTCTATTTTATTGCTACATTTTTTTATTATCCAATAATTATTTCATTAGCCGAATCAGAATTCTGTCTTTCTATTCAACTAATGAAATATCTAAAAATCCTTGTCTGCAGCAGCAAACAAAATATAGCTACAACAAAATCACAACAAAAATGTCCAGCTGGAAACAAAATAAACTCGGCAACCATGCACATGCAAATAAGAAGCTGTAAAATTTTATTTTCATTCATAAAATTTGCAATATTTCTTCAGATATTCAAATAAGAAGAAACAGGCAAGCACATTAAAAAATACCAATCTTTTTGCTCCCTTGTGCACGCAGCCAAAACGATCAATATATAGAAAACAAAATGTAAACAAACTCGCACTTTTGAAGGGGTATAAAATAAATGTCCCATCAAAATACCCTATCCTGTCGATGGATGGCTAATATCGGCGAGTAAAAAATAACGAGCGACGAGTGAAATCTCTTATAGATATATACTCGTTGATGGATGGCTAATATCGGCGAGTAAAAAATAACGAGCGACGAGTGAAATCTCTTATAGATATATACTCGTTGTCTCTAGTTATTAGCCTTACCGCGCTCCAACAAAAAAAATTATGTTTCAAAATATCTGCATCTGTAGGTAACACGATTGTTGACATTTTCGCTGCCGTGCCGAATACTAAAGCATCGTGTCATAGAAAATTATTCAATCTTGACTGAATAATGGTGTTTTATTTATATTTAATGTTTCTTATCACCATTTTTATAGCGACAAATTTGGTTTTATCGAGGTTTTTATAGTCTTTAGTGTACGCAGTTTTTTAATTTTGTAACTCACATACACAGCACTTCGGAATGAGTTTGAAACAATTTGATTGATTTGGTGTGAACGACATTGATTTTTCTAGTCTAGAGCTAAGTAACTTGTGCATTGAAGTCGGGTTTCAAGTGAACTCTTAGGAAATACGCCAACAGCTTCCTTAAAACTTTATCGCGCAAAATCTAAATCCAGACCGATTTTTTCTATTAAGTATAATTAAAAAGTTATAACCTGCTCACGCAACTTTTTCGTTTTGCCTGTGACTCCTTAACCTGAAACCGCTTTTTGAAAGTAAAAACCTTTTATAATTTTAAAATCATTGGGAGTATTGAATAACATGCCATTGCGTTCGTACATTTAGTTAGTAATATTATTTTTATGAGTTTTCTTTTCGAATATTTCGTAGGGTATCCTCGCTGGTTTAAAACTGCATGTTGTCTAGTTGGATTCCACTAATTTTGAGGTTAAACTAGGTGAAATTTGGTTCCATTCAGTACTTAAACAACTTTCAAGATCCTTAATATTTCTGTTGTCATAATGGCGAAGGGTTATCTTCAATATCGACCGTAGGTTTTCTATTGGGTTAATATCTGGACTTTGGGGTGGAGTTTTCAAATTATTCCGGCAGTTATAAAGGATCTAACTTTTAGTAATGAAGGCCGTAAGTTTAGGATCATTGTCCTGTTGAGATATGAAATCATCCTTACGGGCTAGTTTTATGGCACTAAGCAATAATTCCTTTTTCAAAATATTTATGTACAATTTTTGTTTGACTGGCCGTGAAGTCCCTTTTGTTGCCACCACTCATAGTACAACTAGACAAAGTAGTGTTAGGGCTGAATGTATTTTTTCTTAGTGACCATAACTGTCAAAATCAACCATTTTGGTATTTTGGCCAATTTTTGCTTTCATATTGCATTCTCATTGTTTGCAGATTTTGTATGAAATGTCAACTTCGTTTTGTCAGTTTCGGTCACCGGCTTTCCGCCCTAACACTACCTTATCTAATTTTGCATTCTACCACTTGAGATTTTGCTACCAGGCAAACAGAAAACATAGCAAACAAAATTCGGTTTATTTTCTGACGCCGATTCGTTATCCCCTCTAACGTTGCGCAACCGCTGTGAACCATTCCATTCTCAATGCGTTGTTGTTGTAGATTTGCCATGTAATTGTTGTTGTACAGTTAGCTGGAATTTTTTTAGACTTTTTTGTAGCTACAGTCGGTGTATGACAACTAATTTATTTTAGATAAGAGTTTAAATCAATTTTTGATATTTTGTATTAATGCCTGAAACTATTTCTTTTAACTAAATGTACTACCATATCAAAAATATATACATATAACTCATATAATTTATTTAAATTATTTCATTATTGT
Organism: Dichetophora obliterata; assembly: GCA_963920525.1. Lineage (NCBI taxonomy): Eukaryota > Metazoa > Arthropoda > Insecta > Diptera > Sciomyzidae > Dichetophora > Dichetophora obliterata. The sequence goes on along the minus strand of OY986436.1, from coordinate 82,497,438 downwards.
ATTAATTTAAAAATTTAAATCTTATTTATATCTTTTTATAAAATAACACAATATACATGCACGCTATAAAAAGATTGTGTTGTGTATGTTGTGTATTAAAATAAGAATGTATATGAAATAGATATAGTATATAAATTATATATAATTTAATATAATAAATGTACGTAGACAGTTTAACCGCCTAGTGTTGTAAATTGAAAAGGCAAAACAACGACAAGCAAGACACGAGAAGCAATAGAATTTCGTATAGAAGAAGTATTGCTTCTCGTGTCTTACTTGTGGTTTGTTTGCGTTTTCGATTTAAAACATTTGGCGGTAGAAAATAGAACGCTTGTGGTAAGCAGACTGTAGTTATTCAATTTCAACTGTAAATATAAATTTATTTTGCAGGTTTTTTGTGTAAGTGTTTTTATGTACATATTATGTACAAAATGTGTTATAAAAATACTTCGATTGTCATATACCGACTGTAGCTACAAAACACCATCTACAAAAAAATTTAAGCTTACTGCACAACAACAATTACCAAGCAAATCTACAACAAAAACGCAGAGAGAATGACATGATCACAAAGATTGCGCAGCGTTAGAGGGGATGAACCGAATTGGCGGCGAAAAATATATAGCACTTTGCTTGCTATTTTTTCTGTTTGCCTGCTAGCAAGATCTAAAGTGGAGGCATTAAAAGACACTTCACGACAGTCAAACAAAATACAAATATGAAAAATTGAAATTTCATTTTATTTCATCAGTTAGCTCTGAAGTCTCTTTTAATGCCTCCCTCCACTTGAGATCTTGCTAGCAGGCAAAAAGAAAATATAGCATGCAAAGTGCTGTATATTTTCCGCCGCCAATTCGGTTCATCCCCTCTAACGCTGCGCAACCGCTAGGATCTTGTCATTCTATTTGCGTTGTTGTTGTTAATTTGCTAAGTAGTTATTGTTGTACAGTAAGCTTTAATTTTTTGTAGATGTTTATTTGTAGCTACAGTCAGCATATGACATCGAACTAATTTAGAAAACAGTTTATACATATGAATTAAAGAGTAAGATGTTTCTTAATTTTAGAATATTCTATTTTTAATACACAACGCAATATAGATATGGTGTACACGTATAAAGTGTTAGTGTTATGATATAGATATAAATAAGCTTTAATTTTTTATATGAATTCAATAATGAAATAATTTAAATAAATTACTTTAATTATAAGTATTTCTGATATGGTAACACTTTTGCATGAAAGAAATCAGAGTTGGGCGTAGTGCACTAAATGCTGAGTGCACTCATCCTTTCACTAGCACTAAAATATATTGAAAGAAATTCTATTTTTCACTATTTTTTTACTAGCTTAGTAAAGTGAAGCATCACTTCACTATCACTAGGGATTTTAGTAGTAGTGTCATATTGTTGCACTATAACTAAATTGAGTGGTTGTTACTAAATATCCACTACACTCAAATAGTGCAAAATTTTAACAGCCACTAAATGAAAGCTGCAATTGAAAGTTTTTCCACTCAACTTTGAAATATGACTGGTTTTAAAACTATTTCAGTTAGACTCGAATTAAAAAAATCTATAATTAAGAAAAACTATTTTTCGAGCTTCTGGTCATATATGTTAACGAAGAAAACAACAAAAACAGCCCTGAATGAGCATCACCAAGCAAGGATCAGATAGACAGTTTATATAAAATTGGTGTTATTTAGAATAATAGTTTCATAAAGGTTAAATTGCTTACAGCAAATAATTGTTAGCATAGCTTATTTTTCTTGTTTTACTTAATATTTTTATATTTTATTAAGAATGGCATAGAAACATGCAAATTTCTGTGTAATATTTAAATACTCAATACTACAAGTAAACTGTTCCTGTTTTCTTTCAATTGAGTGATAACTTTCTGTGCTGTACCACTATTAGTGCAAGTAATTTTTTTGCACTATTTATTTAGTGCAAAAAAAAAATTTCCCACTAAGCTGTAAACATTTTTTTCCACTATTCTTACATGAATTTGAGTGAGAAATTTTTCACTATCACTATCACTCATGTATAGTGAGGCTTTTATTTTTCAATTCAGCAGTCAAAAATAATAGAAGACGGAGAATAATTTTATACTATCAGTACATGTAAGCTGAAACTGCAAATTGGTATGTTTGTGTGTTTATGCAGAATTTTTTTTGTTCTTTGCTTGACGTTGTTGTTATGCTCTATTTTATGCTTTTGATCGTGTTTCCGATATTTTTCTTGTTTGGCTGAGCTGAAACAAGAGAAATTGGCCAGTTTGTGCTGTTTCTTAACTAAGCCAAATATGAAACAAGTGAATGTCGTTATGGCTTAACAAATTATTTCAATGCGCGAAATAGCGAATATATATTTTATTTATCTATACTTATGTTATATATTTTATCTTTCAATGTATATATTTTAATATTTTATCTATATATGTATATTTTATCCATGTTTTGTAAAATTCTAATTTATCTACAATCTTCTGGCCATGCATTTGTATGAAAAATTAAATTTTTTCGAAAATTAAAATTTTGACTTTTTAAAAACGTGACGTTTACAATAAAAACCAGCATGTATTCATATGAGTTCGATATGAGTGCGCTAAATTACCGCGAGTTGATCTTTTTGTTGTAAATTGAAAAACATATGAAAATTTTTGGACTTTTTATATATTTCTCTATTTTTTGCACATAAAGCCTTATTTTGTGCATAAAACTGGTATGCACTTCGTTTGTTATTGAATTGTCCCAAAAGATGAGCTATACAACATAAAAATCGGATAAAAATTATCAGAGTTTTAATATTTTAATTTTTGAAATAATTTAATTTTTTTCTTATTTAGTAAAAAAAATCTTAAAAATTCAAATTTGAAAAAATTGCAATAAATTTCTATTGAAATGTTTTCTGAAACAGCATTTAATAAAAATACAAACAAATTATGTGATTACGTTCAATAACTTGGTCGTTATTAAATTTTTTACTTGAAGTGTAACATTTTGTAAATTTTGAGTTGGAGTACTTTTACAAAAAATTTCAAAAATTTAAAAATGCAAAATTTAAAAAATTCACGCTTGACTAAAGCATAGTCTTATGCTATTTCAGGCAAAAAATTACAAAAACAAAAATTCAAATAAAAAAGTTATAGCTGTTGAAACTGGATTTTTTTTTCAAAAATCTCTAAGTGCCATTTTTTGGCATTTCGAACACAAAAAAAATCATAAAAAATTGATATAAATATGTTTCTTATTGAAAATGGCTTTAACAATATAAAAATAAATTTTCTGATTTTACTTAGAAGAAATTTTGGAGTTCCAGGGCTGCCAACATATCAAACCCTGGTTTAAGGGTAAAAAATATTAACAATACCCCAAAAACCAACCAATTTTATTTTATGTTTGTGTGTCTATGCAGAATTTGTTTTGTTCTTTACTTGACGTCGTTGTTATGCTCTTTTTTATGCTTTTGATCGTGTTTCAAATTCTTCTTGTTTGGATACGCAGAGCTGAAATGAAAAAAATGTGCGATATGTGCTGTTTCTTAAAAATTATTTTGAGCTTAGTTTAGCTTAGCCATTGAAATGGTTAAAGAACAAAAATATAAAAAATAAAATACTAAACAGTTTAAGGTATAACTTTTTTTTGGACACCGTCTTCATGATTTTTTTTTTAAGACATATTGATTTTGGAAAAGACTTTTTAAAATAATATTTATAGTTTTAATTATTTTTAAAGTAATCATTAAGCTGATCCACGTGTTTTATTTTTTATTGGAGAGTTTTGTTCGGATATTATTACAAATATTACCCGCTTATAAAAAGCACCGTTCTGATTCTATGCTAGATGTAGAAATAGTTATACGATAATCAAAAGCAATTTGTTAGTTTCGATCACGATTGCCTTCACCACAAAAAAAAAATGTATTTCCTAAGTCGAATATCTGACCATATTGAAATACTTAGCTTACTTCCCGATGTTGCAATTTTTTTATGACTTTGCAAAGTCCTTGCACCAGTGATTCACATTCATCGTTCTAACAAATTTTTTTGAATTTATGACTCAAATAAGTGTAATGGCCTTACCAATAGTCATTTTAAGGTCGACTCTAAATTTAGTGTATGTGTAGTGTATATTTATCCTAAAAGTAAAACAAAAATACACAGAAAAAATGGAGCGATTACGTTGAAGAACCTAGCCGCTATACAATTTAGCAAAAGTGAAATTTTGCAAAATTATCACGTTTTGGTATTTATAAAAAAACATTCCCTAATATCCTAATGCTCATGTATTGCTAGCCTTAAGTTTGGTTTCTGACAACTTTTCGAAACAGTGTTTATATATTGAAAATTTTAAAAGTGCACAAATGTTAAAAATTCATTTTACGAGCTTCTGAATAGGAGCCGACAGACAATATAGTTTTTGATGCATATATATTTTATAAACAAACTACCTTAGTCCATGCATAATGATAAACTGACTCACTGTAGTTTCTAATAGATTTAAGGAATTTATTTGCAGAGTAGATTTCTCACATTGTGATAGAATTTTACAATGGATAAAATATACATATATAGATAAAATATTAAAATATATACATTGAAAGATAAAATATATAACATAAGTATAGATAAATAAAATATATATTCGCTATTTCGCGCATTGAAATAATTTGTTAAGCCATAACGACATTCACTTGTTTCATATTTGGCTTAGTTAAGAAACAGCACAAACTGGCCAATTTCTTTTGTTTCAGCTCAGCCAAACAAGAAAAATATCGGAAACACGATCAAAAGCATAAAATAGAGCATAACAACAACGTCAAGCAAAGAACAAAAAAAATTCTGCATAAACACACAAACATACCAATAAGTAGCAGTACAAATAGTGTTTATTAATTTGTTTCCATTTCATTCATAAAATTCAATTGGAGTAGTTGGTTGGTTGGTTTAGATGGTGATTCTACATGCAAGTAGGATCCAAGTAGCTCTAGTGAGCCGTTTTGATACCATAACCTCGTGTTTCTGTTGGTTGACTAGCGCACTGCTAGGTTATAACCATCCGGTGCGATTGATGAACGTTAGGAGATTGTTGATTTTTGTTGTTGAGAGTTCCTCTAGGTTGCTGAGGAGGGGCCTGCCAAGCGTTGTTAGTCTGGACCTGGCCAGGGCCGGGCAGGTGCACAGAAAGTGTGTCAATTGGAGTATTTGTTTTGTTTTTCGTTGTTGCTTGTATCGCATTTGGTGGTGAATTTTTTTCTTCTGCTGGCAGAGTTTGTGTTGCTGGCAGCGCACGCTAGCAACCAATTGTTCGAACCGTATTAATATTCGGATCGTTGGATTTATGTTAACGTTCTGTTAATGTTTCGATGCCTGCTCTCCTTCATATATTCTCTCTGCAAGGACGCACAGAGAAGAACAAGATCATAGCGGAACTTTTAGAACTTTTTGATTTTCATCCTACATGTAGGACGGGCTGCAGTATGAGCTTTCGCACATCCTACATGTCCGTCCGACCTGTCAAATCCATCCTACAGGTAGGATAGTCCGAAACCCCCTATTAGCATGAAAATTCTTATATAGCAGTAAGGCGGTCCGTGGCAGGACAACGTCTTCCAGGGAATACTAATATTTTATATATAGGTTTTCGCTTCGGTCAGCAGTCTCCTCACTGCAATACTTTTTTTTTTATTTATATTGATTTCTATTTCACCGCGAAAGGGGTTGTGGCTACATATTTTTTTTTAACCATCTCGTACTCCAGAAAAAGTACAATACATAAAGTAGTCCATTTTATTAATTTCCGAAAAAGTAAGCGTATATAGCGGTAAATGTCCGACCTCTGCAGCGAAAGAAGTGATAGTTCTGGAACACTTTGGGCAGGCACAATGTACGAACGAAGACCGAATCGGGCACTCGTCCATTTATTGTACCCAAATATAGTTTTTGAGCAATTTATTAACTATTTCAGGTTACTTTCGAGGTACTTGTTGGGTATGTTTCGGGTACATTATAGTTAAGACTCGGGCCAGTTTCGATATATATCAGCTACTTTTACCTAAAATTTGTTGGTAAAATTGGGGACGGTGAAAGGTCTGCTAGCTAATGAACAGTGCATACCCGACACCCCTTCTGGAACAATTTTTTTTTGCTTTGACCCAATAAGTACAAAAACATATAAAACATTTGTCCAGATAGTTTTTTCTGGACGCAACACTGTGCGGCTGTCTTACTTTGACCATTTTGGATCATTACAAACTGCAACAACCATTAGCGACATCCTTGCAGTGCAGCAGTCATCGGAAACAACAACTGAACTTTACCATAATTCGCCATATTGCTGGCGCACGCTTCTGTCATTTCTTAAACACGTTCTGTGTTCTACACAGCGATTAACTGCAGTTGTTTGCGAGCATGAAGTCCGAATTGGTTCTGTACAAATAAGTTTAGCGTTGTTAGCTCTACGTGTACCATAAGTATTGGTCGCCAGCCTGGTATTTTATTGTGTCCATCTAATCTTTACCACATACTACTTCGATATGGATGTGATTTCCGTTACGAACATTTTATCCACGTTATAAAGTAGACATTATGTTGTTATCCTTTTGGCCCGCATATCGCTTGGGGACATCAGCAGCTGATGATGATGATATCCTTGCGATGGCTTTTATTTTATTTTATTTCGTTTTTTTTTTTTTTGGGTGAAGTGTTGTATTATTTTTGTTGGTTTTTTCTATCTGACGCTATGGTTCGGTTTTAGTCTTTTTGCAATTACACATTAATGGAAGACGGACATGTATCTGGTGTGTTGAATCTAATGTGTGAGTGTATGTGTGTGTCTGTAGAATTGTTTGAGTGTGGTTGCTGAAGTTATTGCTGCCTTGTATTTTGTTACAATTGCAATTACCGAAAATGCGACTTCCGTACATTTGAGCGACTTAATGGTCGGTTACTGATGTCACTGTTGTGGCTGATGGCTTTTCTTGAGCTACACGTTTGAGTTTTATGTCAATGGGTAAGAATATTCCGCAAAGTAATTGACAACGGCACGTTGGGTCAAAGAAGGACTTTTGAAGAAATCAGTTGTGACTTGATGCTTTTATAAAAAGTAACAGTATTAATCTAGAGGTATTGGCTCTGGACTCGGCTCTTGAAAAATTTTCGTTACAACACTATTAGGGGTTGTCTCATACAAATAAATGATCAATATTCGATTTTTAAATTAGTGGTATAAAAAAACACTAACAACTTTATTGTAAAGTAAATAAAATAAATAAATGGTGCTTCAATCAAGCCATTCTATTTTTAATATTATAGAAGATTCGAAGCGTCAAACTTCAAAAAAATTTTAAATTTTTTGTTTCATAAATAATCAAATTACATAGTTTGATATAAACTTTGTTCTGTACATAAAAAGTTTTCAGCAAAGTTATCTCATCATCTGTACACTGTATCATTTAGTATCTGTACACAGAGATAATTATTTTGCTTGAATCAAGCAAATATTTTGCTAAAAAGACAATCAGCAAAACCTTGCTCAATCACGGTGTGATTATAGAACAAGATTGCTAAATTGAAATCATTCCTCATGTATTTTGGAAAAAGCAAAACAATAATAAATTTAAGCAAAAATATATAAGTTATTATAAACTCTAAGTTGTTAGCGATATTAACGATGTGGTGGTTTAATTCAATTTTCAATTCAATTTATTTCAATTCTTTTCAATTGAAGCAAACCTTATGTAGTACATTAAAAACATGTTTAATATAGTTAATTTTGTTAATTTGTTTCTTACAGACTAAGTTTGCTTACTAAAGCTGATTCCCAAGCCTAACATTAGGTAAAAATTGAATTGAAATTAAATACTAAAGAACCTAACAAGAGCCAGTTTAAAGAGTTTGTAATTTCGGATTGATTTAATATTTGTTGGTATAGAATTCCAAAGTTTGACAGCACTAACAAAAAACGTTCTAGAGGTCACTAGGTATTTAAATCTAGGTATTCTAAGATTTACTGTTCTATGTGATTGAGCATAGCTAAGCTTGACATACAGGTAATGAGCGCACTGGGAAAGAATAAGCTTATGAAGAAAAACTAAATTTAATATATTAAAGTAGGTCGAGATATACAGTTGAATATTTGTCGAGAGTAAGTCGAAATACGATCATACTTCCTTAGCAGAAAAATGTATCTCGCTGCTCTGTTCACAACCAGTTGAAGCTTCTGCTTAGAAGCAGAATCCACATTGCCATAGACCAGAGCACTGTATGACATAAGCAGAGACAAAAGGTTCTTACAAGTTTTAGTTTTATTTCAACTTAGAGAAAACTAGAGGAACCCCACAATTTTCTTATAGCTGCATAAATTTTGCCAACTGTGTAGATTATATGATCACAACAGTTACACATATATCATAATTTATAGGTTTATTGTTGACACAAACCACCGGAAGCGAATGAATATCAAGACTTGTTGGGGAGATCGGGAAAGCTTGCGTTTTTGTTGCATTCAACTTTAAACTGTTGTCTAAAGCCCTTTTTAAATTATTTACAAGTCCCCGTTTAGCCTACACACAAGGTCTTCAATGAGACATGTTATGCGAGAAAGGTAAACTCGTGCGTCGTCAGCATATAAATGGATACATATTCACAACAATGTACTATATCGCTTATAAATATACTAAAAAGAATAGGTCCCAGTAGGGTTCGGACTTAAAAATTCGTAAATTGCAGTAAATTTTGTAAAAAAACGCAGTAAAACGAATTTTTTCGCAGTAGTTTTTTTTATTTACATTCATGTACATACATTTACTACTAATGTATGTAAATTTTATAACTAAATATTTGCATGTGTCAGAAACATATTTCTTACTGATTCAAAATATATTTGCGATAGACAAATTTAATCAAGGTCATTAAAAGCAAATCAATTCTTAATTTGGTCGCAAAAACGTATATAAGACTTTGAAATAATTGTTTTTATTGCAATGACAGCTTCATCTGACAGATGTAATGGGCCCCTGAAACTACATTTTTATAATCAACATCAATGCTTAAGGGAGAGTTGTCTATTGTAAGGCCAGTTTTATTTTTTCAATCATAATTTTTCTCAATAAGAATATCTTCGAGTTCCAAATAAATCATTGGATTGTTATTTTAAATGACAATCCTTTTGCTTAATAAAGTTTATAGTTTTGTTAGAAAATTTCATTGTATTTTTTCAAAAATCTGAAAGGCTCAAAATCGGCTCCTTTTGTCTTCTAATGTGGGACTATATAATACATTCAATAAAACCACGGAAAGCGTAAAGTAATTGAAGTGAAAACAGCAAATTACAAATTTTTTATTTATTCAGTTGATCATGAACATGAATATAATTGACATTATTCTTCAGATTCACTTAAAAAAATTTTGAACTACTTTTTAATCCAGACTTTGGCTTAAAGGAATTTTTATTCCAAAAAGTACTATTTTTTAATCCCTACTTTAGTTTAATTTAGCTGGGTATCGAACCAACGTTCATTAAAGAAACTTACTTGTATTCGTAATGATGCAAAAGAAGCGAAACCTTGTTAACAACTGAGTTGGACTAGTGGATTAGGCGTTGAACCATCACATCAGTTGTGCTGATGAGCATATTCAAATCATATTCAGGATTCAAATCATGAACATATTTTATTTTAATTTGACATTTATATTGCTTTTGTTTAAACTTTTTGCGAATTAAAAACTAATCTTTTTTGGATTAGAAAATTTTTAAATTTTCCTTGAATAAGAAAGTAGCCTTTTTTGGTGTTTTCCTATATGTAATCCAAAAAAATTTTGAATTTAGTCCAAGATTTATAACAGTGTACGCCTTCATCCTAGTCATCAATTCTTCATCAACTTGCGAAATATAATCTAATTTCAAGTTCATCTTTTCCAGATACCGGTAAAAACTGGTCTTCAGTTTGTTGTATGCACGCGCAGTGGGTTCCAAATTGGAAGACACGTAAAGTCCCAAATAATAAATTCAATGGCATTTTGATATACCATCAGAAATTTATTTTTTCACTGCATTTGAACAGAAATCACTTTAAAATTAAACGAAAAACAAACGCAATGCTTATACTCACCGATTATATGGCACAAAATATAATGATAAAATGATCACTGCCAAAAATGTTGAAAAAACTTTTTCTGAAATTTTTTTTTAATATTTTATATTTTTTTTAATATTTTATATAAATTTTTTAATACATTTGGAACGAATATAAGCAACGCGTATTTTTTCTCCAAGTCCACATGAAAAGTGATGGTGCATCGAAGCTACACTGTTAATGTCAAAACATTGGTGATGCTGTGATAAATATCGGAGAAAAGTTCGAGTCGCACATTGGAAGAGGTCCCACTTTAGACAACTCTCCCCTACATATTCCAAAAATATCACAACATAAATTTACAAATTTGTGTTGCGAATAAATTGCAGTAGATTTGGAAAAACCGCAGTGACGCCGTAAAACATTAAATTTAGCTAAAAAGTGCAGTAGATCTACTGCAGTTGCAGTAAAATCCGAACACTGGGTCCCAGCATAGAACCTCGGATACAATTGATTCTCTTCCGTTTGAACAAACACGTTGAAGTATTTAAGTAACTTTGTAGTGACTGAACAGCGAATACATCAAAACCATAATACTTTTCTAACTTTATAAGCATAACTTCAAAGTTCAGCGTATCGAAAGCTTTAGAAAAATCTAATAATGATAGTTTAAAATAGTTTATTACGCTTTAGGTCAGGTTAGAACAACTAATTGCTCTAACGAATTTTTCCAAAGAAACAACAACAACAACAACAACAACAAGCGACATTAATTTCTGTGCCCTTCTGCTTTCCAATGCCAAGAGACTTGAGATTGTTCCACAGTTTTATTTGTGATAAATTTTTACAAAATTTACAATATTTACTACTTATTGTGAACGAGCATTCACTAAAGCATTGTATCTTTTAATATCAGCTGATCTTTTATGTTCTTTTGTTTGGAAATATTAATTTAAATTATCATTTAACTAAAGAAAATCATAAAAAAATTGAAACGAAACACTAAATTATATAAATTTTTATTAAATCATCTCATAGCGTTGCCGGTAGCTTCCTCCGTGCTGAGTAGAAATGCTTTTGCGATCAGCTGATCTAATAAACGACAATATTTGCAAAGAATAAAATAGGGTTCCATCGTTGTATATTTGCCACAGGTTTGTATTTTGAATACTGTACATTTTGTTTTTGTTATTTTACAAAATTTACAACAAATAATAATTATCATTTTAATAATTTTTAAAGTGTTTTTACTCTTATTGGATAAAATATTTTATTAGGTTTGCTCCCGTACACGCAAGTTATTAAAAAATTTTCGAACTTTTTTACAAACTTGCGTGTACAGGAACAGACCTAGTAAAGGGTGTTTTTTATAGAGTGGTACAAGTTTAAATCATAATACAACATAGTAATATATTTTCAGTATCAATGAAATGGGCTTTATTAAATAGAAAAGTTTATGACATTATTGCTTAAATATAAATTCGGCCATGCGGCCGCTCGGCTGGCGCGTACAAGGCGCAATCTGGAACACTAATTTTCACAAACTTTTCGCAGCATTTGCGGCCGTATCTCGCCGATAACTCATCGAATGTTGATTTCCGATGTTCAATTGTTTGTGGTTTATCGACGTAGACAAGTGACTTTACATAACCACAAAGATAATAATCCAATGGGGTTAAATCACACGATCTTGGGGGCCAATTAATTGGGCCATTTCGTGAAATTATTTTTTCGTCAAAAGTTTCCTTGAGTAAATCAATTAAAGCGCCCGCTGTGTGGCATGTTGCTCCGTGCTGTTGGAACCACATATCAGCAAGATTAATGCCAGCTAATTGAGGTAAGAAAAAACTTCGAATCATGTTCCTATACCGTTCACCATTGACAGTAACATTCTGACCATCATCGTTTTAATGGTGTTTCGACAAAAGCTTGTGGATTCTCCTCACTCCAAATACGACAATTCTGTTTATTCGTACCCATTCAACCAAAAATAGGCTTCATCGGAAAATAAAATGTTCCATGGAAATTCGAAATCAATATCAATTTGTGCTTCAGCCCATTCGCCGAAGTGGCGGCGCATACGATGTTCGTTTGGCTTTAATTCCTGCACAAGTTGAATCTTGAAAGATTTTAAGCTAAGATCTGTTCGTAAAATCCTCCATAAAGTGGAAGGACACAACCCCAGTTGCTGAGAATGGCGACGAATTGATTGATTAGGATCATCTTCAATGCTTTCCTATACAGCGGCTACAGATTCTTCAGTGCGCACTGTTCGGCGTCTCACGGGATGCACATTATCAGTAACAGTAAATGTGGTCCGAAAACGATCTTTTGTTCTTCGAATTAGCAGCTCTGAAGGACGATTTTGTACGCCATAAAATGGACGAAGTGCACGATAAGTTTGACGAACAGAACCATTATTTTGATTAAAATTTCCCGCAATTTGCACACGTTGCTCTGGTGTAAGTCGATCCATAATAAAATGTCAAAGCAAACTAAAAAAAAGGCAAATATTAGCTGTAAAATGGGTGATCAAAAAACGCAGTGATTCCCACTCAAAGTTGTATCACTCTATAAAAAACACCCTTTATTTGTTTATTATATAAGAAACTAGCATTTTCCCTTTGCCTTACCTTTGGTGACACGTTCTCTTTTCCAATCTCGCACATATTTTTTTTTTGTGGTGATTAGTTTTTATTAAATTCTTTTTTTTTCTCAATATGAAGACTTTTACTAATTGGGCGCCGCGTCAAGAAGTTTGTCTAGTAAGATTCTTTGTGTAAGATTCTTTGTTTGTCTAGTAAGAAGACAAAATACACAAAAAGTTTTATTCAAAATAATTGTTATTCGTAATTAAAAAAAAATGAATATTGCAACGTCATCTACAGACGAGCAACTAATCGCACAACTAGATGGTAGTTGTTCAATTTCAGTTCGAAACATTTTTCGGTTTGGAAGCGTCGTGCAAATCTAATTAAAATGCAAGCGAAATATTTTGGGGTGCTGTTATCTTGGGCGACTGCTTGGGAGATGAGAACGAAACTAAAAAAATAGTAGATTTTTGATGAAAGAATGGCTAAAAGACAGGCCAGAATATTCTCATACGAGACTCTTGAAAAAGCTTAAAGACACTGCTTCGTAGACTAAGAACTCCTCGAACTAGTTAGGCCACTCATTGAAAAAAGACACATGTATGCGTACAGCAATAACTGCACATGCGCGATTATCTGCCACACTTAGCTTTTTGGCAAGTGGATATGCATATGAAGATTTAAAATTTTTCACAGCCATTTCCCCACAAAGTTTGAGTAATATAATAACTGAGACTTATTCGGTGATCACTAAAGTTTTAAAGAATTACATAAAGGTAAGAGAATAAACTATATAAATGCTAGTTTATGTTTCTAATGTGATATTAATTGTAGCTTCCTCAAACAGAAAGTGAATGGATTTATAAAGAAAACGAGTTGCAACGAAAATGGAACTTTTCAAATTGCCTAGGTGCCACAGATGGCAAATATGTGGATATACAAATGCCGCCAGGATCAGGTTCCTTCTATTTTAACTACAAAAACCGATTTAGTATTGTGTTAATGGCTATTGTGAACCCCAATTATGAGTTTTTGATGATTAAATGCGGAGCAAATGATCGCATTTCTGATAGGGGTGAATTTACTAACAGTAATTATGTTGAAAAGTTTTCTAAAAACTTCTAAATATTCCGGAACGTTATCCATTGCCTGATTCTCAAGACATGCCATTGGTTTTTTTTGGGAGACGACGCACATTGGGGCAGAACAGCATTATTGCTGGCATTTAATCAAATTTTAAAGTTGACCTTTAATTTAATTTAGTGTTTTATTTACATTCTTAACAGGATAGAGAACCAGAGAAAAGAATTTAACATAAAATTGTAAGCACGTGGACCTTGCTAAGTGACACCGAAGAGAGCATTTGTTATTGTTTTCATCGAAAAAATACGTATTTTCCTGCATTGGCTTACAACGATTAATTGTGTACATTTTCGAATAGCCTTTTATAAAACAAAAAAAATTGATCACAATGGATTCAGTAAGCTCAGGTGCGTTGACTGTCTTTGTTTGTAAAAAAAAAAAATTACGTTTGCCCTTTAGACACGGGGTTAAAAATTTTAAGTGTGTAAAAATTTTGACATCTAGTAAGGTTATTAAGCGTTTTAAATGTGTTGGCCGTGACATGACGTTGAATATTATTTGTACATGTAACAAGTGGATCGTTTTATTTTAGAATCTGTGAAGTTTTTTTGCTACTTTTTGCTACTTTGGATAAAATATGTGTTTTTTGTTGGTGACGTCACTCCAAAAAAAAATCAATTTATGTTCATTTTAATATTTATTTATATATTATATTTATTTGTTCATTTTTATATTTTTTAGGCCGAACAATACCTAAAACTTTGACGATCACAAGGGAAGAAATGTATATGATCATGAAAAGTTCAAATTTAAAAGGATTGGACAGCCGAATTATGTTTTTGAGAGAAGAAATTCGAAAACGGGTCCCATGCAGCAGCAACAACGATATAAATGAGAAAGTGACTGAGTTCAAATCAAAATTTAAGTCACGTTGGGAAAAAGCTTGCCGGATAGAAGCAAACTTCTTGAAAACAAATACTGCGTGGCTGAAAACTCCTTTGCTTTTCAAATATTCTTCAGAAACGAAACGTGGTCGCCCAGAGGTTTCATTTGAAGAATCATCGGAAAGATCAAAACGTCAAAAAACAGAACTTTTGAGAAAGTCGACTTCAGTCGCAGAATTGACTTATGCCGCAGAAATGGGTTTAAGAGCTTCCGGGCACTTAGATGCTGCAAAGTTAATGCGTGATGTGGCCAAAGTCCCAGATCATGCAGAAAAATGCAGAAAAGCATTAAGGGACTCAATTGAACCTGTTTCAATGACTGGAGACGAAGCTTTAGCAATGATTATTGAAGCAGATCTTTCCCGATTTCAATATGAAGTAATACGTTCTAAAGCTCCTAAGATATTTCCTTCTTATAAAGTTATTCAGGAAAGTAAAAAAAAATGCTACCCACACCCCGAAAATATGAGCATATCGGAAACCGTTTCATACACGAATTTACAAAGCTTATTAAACCTGACAGTAAATCGTTTGGTAACTGTTCAGGAAAGTGTTATCCGAACCCTAAGGCCCGAAGAGTTAAAAACTATAACCTTATATTCCAAGTGGGGGTTTGATGGGAGTTCAGGCCACAGTTCGTATAAACAAGCATTTCATGGACTTGACGCCGATGACTCATCAGTTTTTATAACTTGTGTTGTTCCTCTTCGTTTGGTGTCTGGTGAAAAAATAATTTGGCAGAATCCTCGGCCAAGTTCAACCAGATACTGTAGGCCTCTTAAGATTGAGTTTCTAAAAGAATCTGCAGCTGTATCTACGGCTGAAAAACGAAGAGTTGGTAGTGAAATCAAAGAGCTTCTACCTAGTTTTGTTGAACTTGGTGAAAATACTTTCAACGTTGTACATAAATTGTTATTTACAATGATTGATGGAAAGGTGTGTAATGCCATCACTGAAAATACTTCAACACAGAAGTGTTATATTTGCAAAGCCACATCAAAAGATTTCAATTCTATAGACGTTATGATAAAAAGACCGGTGAAAACGGATAATCTTCAGTTTGGTTTATCTGTTTTGCATGGGTGGATCCGTTTCTTCGAATGTCTACTCCATCTCTCATACAAGTTGGAAATCAAACAGTGGCAAGCCAGAAAAGACGAGCATAAAAAAATTGTTGATAAAAAGAAGAAAGAAATTCAAAAACAATTTCGAGAGCGTTTGGGATTGATTGTGGATAAGCCAAAACCAGGCTTCGGTAATTCCAATGATGGAAACACGGCAAGAAGATTTTTTGAGAATGCTGAAATTTCTGCTGATATAACTAAAGTGGACGTTATATTAATTAAAAAAATTCATATAATTTTGATAGTGGTTGCTTCTGGTCACGAAGTTGATTGTGCAAAATTTAGAGAGTTCGCTCATGAAACGGCAAGGTATTTTGTTTCCTTGTATCCTTGGTATTATATGCCAACTACAGTCCACAAATATCTTATTCATGGAAATGAAATTATTTCGAAAGCCCTATTACCTATAGGGCAGCTAAGTGAAGAAGCTCAAGAAGCAAGAAATAAAGATTTCAAAAATTACAGAGAACACCACTCCCGAAAGAATAGCCGGAAAAACACAAATCAAGACATTTTTAATCTTTTCCTTTTGTCATCGGACCCCGTTTTGACCAGTCTCCAGCGAGTCCCAAAAAAAAAATTCAAAGTTTACCCAAAGAAGCAATCAATCTCCTTAAATCACCAAACATTTCAGTTCAAACTGTCACTGATATAGTGAATGAGAGTGATCAAGGTGAATAAATATAAATTATTAATTAAAATTATGTATCTGGTTTTTTTTTTGTAATAGCTAAAAATTCACACGGAACATATTATATTTTGTTTAATTTTTATTTCTTCATAATGTTAATAATTGGTATATATATTTTTAATTTCAATCTTTTATTGTTGTTTATAAGATTAAATGTTTACTATTGATTAAATATTGATATTGATATATTACTCAACGTTTTTTATCTGACTGAGAATTATTACACAATTTTCACTTTTTTTTATGAAGTAGGCGTTTTGAGGGGGCGTGTCCCGAATTTTTTTTTCTATTTATAGCCAAATTTGACAGCCCTAAATGTTTATATATTAAATACGGTGGGTATCTTCATTTGACAATTTCTTCTGAAATTAAAAAAGTGGGCGTTTTGGTGGGCGTGGTCATTGTTGGGTTTTGAAATATCAATATATTGATTCTATAAACAATTTCAGAAATTTTCAGGTTGCTAGCTCTATTCCCTGATTTATTGCCACCAATAGGGTCGTTCTGCCCCAGTGTGCGACGGGCTTAGACCGCAACCCTAAAGGTTACAGAAAGTAATAGATTTACTTACTCGATTCTCGATACATGAACGAGTCGCTCGATCGGTTTCTCCGACGAGTGGCTTTTGCTTTTTAATTTTACCACAAATTGATTTCCGAAAGTATTACTTCATTTTGTAAAACCGCGTTTAATTTGATATTCAATTTTATATTTCCAATAATTTTTTTTTAAAGATCAAAGAACCAAGGCAGGCGCTTTATAAAAACAAAGTTTGGTCTTTGACCTGAAAGGAAAGGGATAGATTTATTTAGAGGAATTGATTGGAACCATACTTGAATAATTGATTAGGCGAAACAACCGTGAAAGACAATTTGAATTGCTTTTAACCGAAGCTAGTGCCTTAACCTCTGCAAGCATTTTTAGCCCTTAGTTATTCCTGTTTTTTTAATTCCACGTTTTCCACAGTTTATTTGTGGATTTCTAGTGTTCCATAATTCTTAAATGTAGGAAAGAACAAAGAAAGTGAAAAGAACCATGCCCGAACCCGGATTCCAACCAGGGACCTCTGGGTTGATAGTCTAGTGCACTCTCCACTAGACTACAAAGGCCGAAAATTGGAAACAATCAATCACTTATTGATTATCAGCAAGCAATCACTAATTGATTGCCAGCAGCATAAATTAAGTTTTCTTTAACGTTTCTGTATATACACTTATTGCAGTAATAAGCAGCCATTGTAAATTTAACCTATTGAAGATTTGCCTAACAAACAAAACGTAAGAAATAAACATTGTTAACTAATTACTGGTGTTTTGTTCTTATTTTGTTTTTCTCTGTTTGCATATAAACCAAGCACCAATTGCCCGAAAGTTATATGCAAACAATAGCTCGACATACCAAGTGCAGTGTGCTCTCGTTATACACACTGCCGACCCTAAGTTTCGTTGTTATAAACAGCAACATATTGAGTGACTAATAAGTTAGCACTGCATTTTCGGCGTGTGCTGCACTCAGTGCATGTGAATATTTTTATTACTCACTCAATATTGTTGACCGTGCCAAATTATCATTCGTCAAACCAAAAATATGTAATTTGAATCCTTTCGATGATTCAAATTCAATATGCAAGAACGAAACGCAACATAGGTTATAATTATATTAATTAACTAGAGAAGTATGACCATAGATTAAGACTACTAAGTAAGTTTTGTAAAAATGTTATAAAAGAGCCGAGATGGCCAACAATAAATCAGACTTTAATTAACCACACAAGCTGGCAGATCTCTGCCTTGTTCAGTTTATTTTAAACGTCTCTGTTTGCCTTGGACATAGTTCAAGTCGGCAAACACTGCAGTCTATAGCGAAGGCAAACTCTGCCGCTATAAAAAAAATAAAACGATCCTTAAATAAATTATAACACAAGATTTGCAGCTAAAGGAAATAATATTTAATTACAAGTTATGCGAGCAAGGAGAATTGTTGAAAATGCCTTCGGAATTTTGGCATCGAGATTTAAAATTTTTCAAAAGCCAATTAATCTTCACCCTGACAAAGTTGCTCAAAGTGTGTTTGCGTCGTGTTATTTACATTACTTTCTCAGGCGTCAAAAACATTCCAAATATATTTCAGTAAGTGTTGACACAAAAGACACAAATGCAGGTCGAATTATACCAGCACCTTGGAGAAAACACGTACAGTTTCTAGGCTTTTAGCCATCGCGAGCTAAAAATTCCAAATTTGCAGCAAAAGATGTGCGATTAAAGTATTGCAATTACTTTAATAGTGCTGGTGCAGTTCCGTGGCAACATTTTTACATAAATTAAAATAAGTAAAAATCATTTTAAAAATCATGTTATAATTTTTTCAACTTAATATTAATATTAATATTAAGTTTAGCATGTTTGAAGCTCTTGTTTTTAAATGATTTCAAAAAATTTTATTTTACCTTAACTCAAGACAGTTTGTTTGCAATGATGTTAAGATTTTTTACTACTTTGAAAAATTCTTAAGTTTACCTACCTTACTACATAGTTAAAAAGGAATTCATCATCATGCATCATTCTTGATATGTATACAAAACTCTTTCAGGAAAAATTATATTAGAACTCTGAAATCAGACTGTTTTACAGTAAATTAGTAAAGTCAAATAGTCCAATGTGCGCTGCTAAACAAAATTTTTTTTTTACAAGGTTACATAGTGTTGAATATGTCCCAATGGTCGTACAAGGCCAAAATTAAATAACAGACTTCAATAGAAACTATTTGCCAAATAAATTAATTTTCGCTGCCTTAATCGGTCAAATATCCCAATGTGCGCTGATGAACGACTTTTATCAGAACTGAGACCTAGTTAAATCAATTTTTCGGACTCGGGCCGTTTTCGAGAACTCATTTACAAACAAACAAACAAGTATTGCTCTTTTAAGTGTATAAGATTTAAATATTTACACTTTCGCGCATTTACAGTGAATCACAAAAGTTTAGGCACAAAGCTATTAAAAATGTTAGCTTGTTAGTAAAATTGTTTCCACTTCAGAAAAAAAGTAGCAAGAGCACTTAAAAAATATACTTGTTACTATGTACTTACAACAAAAGGTAATTTAATTTCAATATTATTTCAGATAAAATTTTAGAAAAACTAAAAAAGACAAGATTTTGAAATCCAAAAAATTTAGGCACAAGTGAAAAGTAATATTGTTTTATCATCAGGGTGAGTATATTTTAAATCATCTAATACTTATGTATGCCTCCTTTGATCTGAATTACCACCTCTAAACGCCAACGCATGCTTCTCACTAAATTTGATGTCTCCTCAGTTGTTATTTTTGACCATTCAGTGCGTATGGCCTCCTTAAGCGTATTTTTGACGTTATGTGATGATTTCGAATTTTTTTAATAAATAAGTGCCAAATATGCTTAAAATGGCTCATATCAGGTCACTGCGGAGGTAATTTGAGCTGCTTACAGTGGTAGATTAGCCATTCCTGCACAAGAAAAGTCGAATGTTTTGGGTCGCTATAGTGTTAAAATAAATATTGTTTCCCAGTTACCCCCAACTTTTCAAAACTGGGTGCCGAATTTTCCATTCAAATATTCAAATTAAGTTGCTTATCCACTTTCTCATTAATAAAAACCAGGTTCCTAACTCCAGATGCCACAACACTTTCCTAAGCCATAACATTATCGCCACCGTGTTTCACTGTGTTAATTGTATTATTTTCCTGCAGCTCTTTGTTCGGTTTTCTTCATATCTTTTGAGCGCCAACCGAGCCAAACACATTGTATTTAAACTCAGCACTCAACTTAACACAATCACAAAATAAATCTGGCTCATTTACGTGGAGGTTTGCGAACTACATCCTCCCTTTCTTGTTGATGATGATATCCAGCTTCATTTAGTATATTTCGAAATTTTTGAGCATCAACTTTTTTTAAACCGTTACTGCATTTCATGGCATAGTTTAACAGCCAAAATCTTTGATTTTGAGCAACTGCAGCCACTTCATTTCGCTTCTGGCGTGGCATAAATGTTTTTGGCCGCCCAGATCGGATTGTATACTCTACTTTACCGGTATTTACATAATGGTTTATGATGTTACGAACACTTGAATGTGACCGCTGTATTATTTCAACGATTTCGCGATACGACTTTTTCTGTGCGTAAAGATTCATTATTATTTTACGAACGTCAACCGTCAAAATCAACACTAACTTAAATCAATTGATATTTGGATGGCTAATTTGGATGGATAATTTTGTGCAGAGAAATGGAAAAGATCAAAGAAAACTAAAATTGAAATTAAATTATCTTTTGTTTTATACGTAGTAAAAAGTTTATTTTTTAAATGCTCATACTATTTTTTCTGTAAGTGAAGTAGAAAAAATTTTACTAAGAAACTAAAATTTTGAATAGCTTTGTGCCTAAACTTTTTTGATTCACTGTATTTCTTGGGAAAAAGCTAATTTGCTTTTAAAGCTACTTGGGAAATAATTGCGAAAAGTTGCAAAAATTTGTAGAGGATTTTATCATTTCGTTGTTCGGAATATACACTTGTGAAGCAGTTTAATTTGAGAGTGCAGACGGCTTGCTGTGCTTGTTGGAATTCTGGATATAAAAAATTTTTAATCGGTTCCTTAAATGAAAATTTGTTGGAGCTGTTGTTGAATGCCTTGTTGGTTATGCATATATTGGAGAAATGTCCTGCTGATCGGTACTCGAAGCAGGTGACAAAATAGTTGATTGTGAATATGTTTGAGAAACGTCTAGTTGGTCTTTAGTAGAAACAGGTGTTGAAGTTCTTGATGGGTATGCAAATGTTTGCGAAACGTCTTGATGATCTGGTGCCCAAACTGGCGTAGAAATAGGAGTTGTAACTGTGCTATTTATCTTCAATTTATTTAGTTTTCCATTTATAAAGACTTCAAATACTACTTTTTTGGCAAACAATTGTTGTTCAGTTGATAATTATTTGTACTAATGCTGACAGGTGACGAACGGAATGACAGCAACGAAGGTACTGTTTTAGTGGAGTCGCAAGAGGAAGCTCCAAAATATGTTTTCTTTTCAAGGCAAATTGATAACTCTTCAGGCAATTACTGCGAATGCTATAAGATGATGTTTTTCAATTGAAAAACAGCACGGACTTCATTCAACTTGCAAATGATTGGTTCAATTTTTTATCGAAATAATATCTAAATTATCAAATGCAAATTATATCGAAACTAGAAAACCGTTTGGCCTTGCTAAGTAATGTCCAGACCAACCATACCAAATCCAAAAGGATTCCAAACCAAAAAATTAAAACGGCAGCCTTTCAAAACGGAGTTCTGATTCACAACAAATGTATTGTGCTTTTGTACAGTAATTTAAAAACAAAATATGGTTTGACTTTATCATAACGAACAGACTCAATCAAGATGTGTTGGAAAACTGTTTTGGCAAAAAAGTATTAAGTGTGGTCTTCCTGATAAGCCTGTTGCAATACACTTCAAGTTTTGACTCAGAAAATATTTATTTGGTATGTCTTTATTTGGTACGACTTCCTTTTAATAGTTCTATGATTTGACATTATTTTATTTACTTTTAATTTCACTATAGCTCATTTAGCGCGAAATACTCACACCCGTAAATAAAAACTAGCTGTATGGGTAGATCAAACTCCATGGCTTAATTTAAATAGAGCAACTGAATTTACAGAAAAAACAAAAAATAACACCCGAAAACAATACCGAAGACTTATTTCAAGGGTTTATTGAAGATGATTTTGAACCCAAAAATAAAATGAAGAATTGGCCGACGCTCACGAAGACGCCCTTAAATACATTTGCGGCTATATAATCAAGAAACTTTACCTCGTTGAAGAATATGGGAGTTCTTGCTCATTTACTTGGGTTGTCCAAGTTTCTCGAGGTGGTTTGTGCAAACCGAAGCGTAATTTGTATTTGAAGTCAAAAAGCTAGAACAAATTTTAACAAAAATAATGGGTCTGAAATATCCAAAATGGAAGATTCGCTGATACAATGTTTAAGGATGCACATAGCGTTCAGCTACTTTTCAAATGCCGCATTAACTTTAGAATCTGCAACTTAAACATAAGTATAGAACAGTACAAAATGAGCTGGAATGGTTTGAAATAACCTTTTAAAATTTAAGTTGTTTGTTAAAAAAACAGACGACCAGAAATAATAAATATAAAATCCATCTGCATCAAAATTTTAAATTTTTGCATTCAGATTTCATCTGATTTCATACCGCTCATCAATGATTGGCTCGATTTGCAAAATTCAAAAATCATCCTTGGCTCTTTGCGAGTACGTCAAAGGCAAGTACAATATGGAATACGTTTTGACATATTGGCTTAGCCAGGACATTTTGGAAAACTTTTTCGGCGTCATGCGTAGCAAGGGTGGTTTACACGACCATCCCAGCCCAAAACAATTTAAATATAGATTTTGGAATTACCTATTAGGTAACTTTCTTTATTTTTAAACTATATTTCTTTTGCTTCAAATAAGCATTTATTTGTAATTTAACGACCTTACATAGTTAATGTTTGTTGAGTAAACAACTTTTGGAAAACCACCTCAATTTTCTAATCCTATTATGAAAATTTTTAGTGTAGTTCTTACTCGCACAAAATGGCATTTAATATGTTTTAACTAGCTATGCAAATTCATCTTAAAAATCAAACGAAACTAAACAAATTAAAGATTTCACAACATTTCTCAAATTTTGTTTGCTTCTTTACCATTGCGCTTTTTCCCGCTTTAACCCGCTTTTTTCCCAGAGTGTCTAAAATTTTTTTGTTTAATTTATTTAATACCCTCCTAAGAAGAAATTACACAAAATGTAAAGTGAAGCCTAGAAAATGTTTATCTTGCGCAAATTTGTTATAAGGTCTATATCATATTTATAAGGTCACATGATATTTTTAAAAATATGAAGCTGCTAAAAATTTGTTGCCCTACTGTTTTACTAAAGTATTCTCTGCAAGTGTTTAAATAAAACAACGTAAAAAGGTGTGTTTATCAGCTATCGGTATTCCTGTTATCTCAGTAAACAATGACCGCTCAAATGAATTGAAAAATGATTTCAATATCATTTTTTTAAACATAAAAATATACAAATATTACTTGAATCAACCAACTTGAAATAAAATCAACCAATGAAGTAGTCGTCCTTTAACAAAACAGTATTCATCATTTTTTCATGCTGTTAATAAGATTAGTAATAATTCCAGGCCCCCATAGATTTTCAATAGGATTTAAGTCAGGTGAGCAGGCAGGCCATTCCATAACTTGAATGAGTTTAACGGTAAACCAACTTCTTGTTTCCCGGCTTACATGAATTCTTGCGCTATCCTGCTGAAATATCCACTCTTCTGAATCTTGTTCATTTAAAAATAAGACTAAACCGTTCTTCGAGACTTCAATACAATTTGAACTCTGCATTCGAGAAGAAACGATATGCGATTCCAAACATCCTTCAGTAGAAAACGTGGCCAATGTCATCACATTACCGCCACCAAAGTTCTTTTTTGTGAAAATTAAGGAGATGGTACTTTTTAAAGCCGAAAATGGCATGTTTTCATGATTTTCTTTTTTGGAGACATGAATAATGTTGGTTTATTTATTTCATATTCATATTATAGTTTGGCTTCTTATTTGGGAAAAAAAGGAACTAAAAATTATGGATAAATAAATCCGCGGCAGCGATTCTCCGGAGGCGCCTCGAAAAAAAGTTGTTTTGTGGTGAACACGATAAGAGATTAGCGGATCATCTGAAAAAATTCGAAATTAATATAAAAGGTAATATGTTTCCCGAGGTAATACCGAAGAGTTTTTTAGTGCTTTTTTTTAGTGTTCTGAAGTCAAAAACGCGATTTTCGCTGAAAAATTGAGGTTATTTTAAAATAGAAAAAACTCTTTGGCATTACCTGTTGATTTATGTATAGAAATCAAGTAGATTTTGCAGCATCGTGTTCACCTCAGAACAGTTTCTTTTCAGAAATGTTGCGTTCCAGAAAATAGATTAAAAATTTTTTTTTTTAAAAAATCAATAAAAAGGTACAATTTTTTTATAAAAGGGTATAATGACCTGTACCTGGCAACTGATTCATATACGATCTACCCTAAATATATAATATATACAATTTCAGTTTACATACCTACAAATACAGATAACAGTATAACATAATTTGGAGATTGCAAAAGGACTTGAAGCAGATTTCAGGTAAGCGAATCGCGCAGCTGCAAATCTTTATTATAATTCAACGTTTTCAGGCATGTATGTTTTCCGCATATGGTTACCTTTTTCATTTTGCACAAATTTATTAAATTTTAAAAAAATTCGAAACAAGCTCTTAATTACCGCATTGATATCAATACTGCACTTTTATCAAAACTGACCTTATACATATGAAACAAGAGCGTTTATTGTTTATTAATATAACGGGAATACCGTTAGACAATATATTTACATTCGTACTCTATTTTATTTGAGCACTTGTAAACAACATTTTACACCGAAAAAAATGTGCGGAGTTAATCCAAGTTTTTTCGTGAGTCAAAAGTGTTTTTGAGAAGTTAAAAACGTTTTGTCGCCGTAAAACTCAAAATGAATTGTATCAAGATTTTTTTTGTTAATATAAAGCTTTTACTACTTGAAACAACTCATTTTCAAAGCTTAAAGTAAATAAAAAGACGCTTCAAATTAACTCTGCATCTTCTCCGAACATGTGTCCTTTTAACTCTATTAAAAGTTATTGCAACCATCTATGAAGATCGTCTTTGTATTTTAAAGCTGAAACAGAGTTATGTTTAGCACGAAACAGAGTATGCTCGAGCAAATACTTTCGTTTGTTTTGCTTTGAATAAATAGAAAGTACTCAAATATTTTAACAATCAAATCAAGTGTGCTGTAAAAATTAAATAAATGAAACAACTTTTGACAGTTGAGCGCAATTTAAGCTAAAAAGTAAAAAATAAGTTTTGTTGAATTGTTCGTTTTTAAAAACATTTCTGGAAAATGGAAACATTAGAAATTATTGACGTTCAAAATTTCCAAAGCGTGGACAATCTAATCTGTGAGTATGGAGAAGATGTTCTGTTCTTAGCGTCTGAACCAGAGATCTGCAACGGATAGCTTTTTTGCGACTCTGAGTATATCCGAAAAAAATAAGTACAAAAACCTACTCACCCTAAGCGCACACAACTCGACTCATATTCTCTTCTACGAAGCTAGAATGCGGCGGCTCAAATAAATATGAGTATCCTAAGTCATGAGTCGGATCAGGAAAGATCGGGTTTTTTCGGTTCATAAATACTTATGGTTGTTGTCGTCTTGCTGATACTTATCCTACTTGCCCAAATACTCATAATCGACACAAGTAGCCGAATCACTCGGCTCATCTGCCACGGATATGAAAGAGAGCGCAGTAGAGCGCAGCAGTAAATAGTGAGCGAGTTTTTTGTATTTGTTTTGTGCTATTTTTTCCTACGCATATCTAAATGCTGAATAACAGATGTGTTATTCTTGTGTTGCTTTTTGTTTTTATCGTGCACAGTGAAAGCTGCGCATGAGGTAACGTTGTTAAAGCTTAAAAATAATACGCAGTTTCGATAGTATCGTAAGTCATTCATTTTCTGCAATCAGCAATTATTATTAAATTTGTAAAGTATTTTTTTATTTTTCTGTAGCCTTCAGTTACCAAATCACATGCGCATAATATAAATTACACTTCTATTGCACGTGTTTACGCACAAGAAGCAAACAGACACGTGCGCCGCACAGTGGTTGAGCCCCATACAAAAGTTGTCAATAAATAGAAGGACTCATCGTAAACCAATTAAATTTTGTGTATTATTTGGAATTTGCCTTATTAGAATACACACAAAAATATTTTTAAATCCGCCCTAAATCACGCCTGCCTCCCATACAACACAAATATTTAAAACGCCATATTTTTTTTGTCTTAAACCAATACAAGAACCATTCTGTCAGAAATCTTCAATATATGTCTATTATAAAAAAAGTATTTTCTGCCACGCCCACCTCCCATACGAAATTTTCCACTTCACGTGTTTTTCCGTATTCCAAGTTCAATGAAGCGCTGCATCTAAACTGTCTAAATTAAAGGTTTATAGTATTCAAAAATATTATTTGTTTGCTTTTTATAAAAACAAAAAAAAAAAATCATCAAAAAAAAGCTTATCGTTTCGTTTGAATTCCAAAAAAAGGAGTGAACCTCATGCTTTTTGCCACAAATTGGCACTGGTTGTAAATGTGATACTATCAACAGTTAAAAAAGATAATAGCATACTTTTTAGCATTGTGATAAAGTGAGCACAGGTCGTGTAGCATAAAAACATGGCTTGCATACACGGAGAAAACTGTTTGCAAAATTAGTATTGTGGTTAAGCAAAACTTGCGCTTGATTCTAAGCCACTTCAACATTATGCAAAATTTTAGCAAAAACTAATCAAAATATGCTTTTCTAATATATAACAACTAAGCAAATATTTGCTTGAATTAAGTAAGCATTTGCTCCTCCCATTTATAATAACTAAGCAAATGTTTGCTGAAATTAAGTAAAAATTTGAATGTAATCAAAATTTTACTTTTTCCTAAATAATCGAGGAGTGATTGCAATTTAGCAATCTTTTTCTTAAATCACATTGTGATTGAGCAAAGTTTTGCTGATTTGCTTTTAAGCAAAACATTTGCTTGATTCAAGCAAATTAATTTTCTCCGTGTACGTATTATAATTCTGTTGTTTAGAATCAAAGAATATATATTTCACTTTCAGCTAATTGAAGATGTTTGAAGAACATTTCTTGACAAGGGAATTTGAATGTTTGAATAGTTTTGAAAGCATTTTATTGCGAAACTCATTAAAATGTTTCATAGTAAGCTATAAGATAATGTGAATTAATTTAACTTTATACATAACACATTACTGTTTTACTAATTCAATTTAGTTGTAATTATTTAAAAAAATATTTAATATACATATATTAACATAGTAAATTAATAGACTGAGAAACACACTATAGAATATTTAAGTACTCTGCAAATATAAAGTATTGCAAAAGAAGAATAATAACATTTTTAAAGCATTTATCGTATTTAGTAAGTAAATGCTTTCACTATTTACATTAAAAATTTAACGATTTTAACTCGTAAGAAGTGATCGTTAAACAAAAAATGCCTCAAATAATACTAAAGAAAATGACTATAGCAATAAACCTTGAGACTAAACATATCTATATTTTCTTCTAAACGCATTTACCAAATGTTGTTCAAGGACTCAAAAATTTCTGTCAGTTTTTTTTAATCGCTCAACTTACAGTCCAATAAAAGCATTTCTTTATTTAAAATATCGTCGACATCCATAGATCATTATGTTTTATTCTGCAAAAAAATAAATTTACGTTTTTTTGTCATATCAACTTTGCATAAGAAATTTATTGCAAAAATAAAAAAAAAATATTTCAAGAATGCAAAAAACTTTTTCAATAATGTTTTATGTACTTAAAAAAACCAGATTGCAATACGTTTCCTCAATTGTCTGTAATAACTCTTGAAAAATATCAATATTTTACGAAATTTTTTCAACATTTTTACATCAATCGTATATTAAGGCGTCTACACAGAAAACCTATATACATATATTTATGATAAATATTTTGGAATCATGTGAGTTTGAATATTCTTAAGCAACGCAAAGAAAAAAAAATCACAAAAAGAGATCATCAGTTTTGGTATTTATTTCCAACTTTTAACCACTGTGCGCCGGCCTTTTGGTTTTGTGTTATTTTTGTTTATGTCTAACAAACCAAAATCACAAGCGTTGTTATTGTTTCTTTCTCCATAGAGTGCAACAATAAAATACCAAAAACTCGTTTTCGAGAAAAAACAAACAAAAAATGAGAGCTCACATGGCCTGCAGACAAATACTTACGAAAAGTGCATACACAAAAAAAAAACTAATTAACGCTAAGAGACGTTGGCAGAGAAGGAGCAGTACTCAGAGTACACTCAAAATACATTCGGATCGAGCACTTTTGTAACAAACTGACTCAACGCACTCATTGTAAACGGCTCGAAGTGAATCGGATCACGCCGCTCTCAGATATGAGAATGTACTTATAACCGAAAAAATGCTAATGAGCCGAATGCCTATAAGTATTTTACACATATTATTAAGTATGGATAGAGTTCAGAACAGCACGACACTCGGGTATGATTTGGGTATCCGAATTCTGTCGGATACTCATTGCAGTTCTCTGGTCTGAACCGATTGAAGATGAACTAGATATCGGCAGCCTTCTTCGGGAATGGAAAATGCCAGAATTTTTAATCGCGCGATGCAATGGTAAAAATTTGCCGTATTAATAAAATAATAAAGTTATCTTTTCTAATCTTGTAGAGCTGGGAATCTCAATCAACCACTTAAATAAAATCGAAAATGAAGATATTGGCATCCTTATCCCAGACGAGCATTTAGGTGTCCGAATTTTATTTAAAAATAAATTGAAAAATTGGATACAAAGTCACCAGGTATGAAATTTTATGTGCATTTGGCTTTGACAATTTTTTATATGACAACAAGTTTTCTAGGAAACTCCGTCAAGCACCATAATTGCAAGAAATCATAACATTAATGAAAATTTGAATTCGTTGGAAACGTATCCAACAACATCAGCAACATTAAATTGCGGACCAAGTAGCTTCAAAATACATGAATTTGTAAGTTGTTTCTTTTTCATATTTTTTTTGCAATAACAAACTTTATTTAGGATGTAAAGCAATTGCTGTTGAGCACATCGCTGGGAGTTGAGCTAATCAACTTTCACAATCAACATAACCATCTTCATTCTAAGCACCAAGACGTCTTAGCTAATTTAGTAATTAGCGCTTTCGCGGAAAAGGGCCACACGATATCGGTTTCGCAGATTGAGCACCTTGCAACAAATGTTGTTAAATTGTTTCCCTCGGAACTAAAAGTAAAAAATAAATGTATCTTTCGTATATTTACATTAATATTCAAATATTCATAATATAAGTATACATATTTTATACCACGCTGTGGAAAAATAAACCCAAGGGGAAAGCTTTTCGATAAGTACAGGAATTTAAGAAAAAAACTTAAAAATATTGGTCTTCTAAAAACTAAAAATATATCATCTCCGAGTGACTCTTGCCAAGAAAAACAATTAAGCACTGAAGGTTTGTTCATTCTTAGACTGATTTTAACAAATAAAATTAACATGGGTTTAGTTACTAATTTGTTTACATGTATTATCAGCATTATAACTGCTATCTGAACATTCTGTTATCTGACATTCAGCACTTTAATTGATTTGTTTTATTTTGCTATTATTTTATATAATTCACAGAAGGAGCTAACGAAAATAAAATATGGTTGAAACATAATAAGGATCGATGGAATTCAATTTTAGAAAAATGGGCATCTACAACGAATTTTCGTAGAAGTGAAATTTTACAATTGTCATCAACACCGAAAATTTTCAATCAATGGCCACTTTTTAAGGATTTACGATCACCGTCTCTTGTAAAATATTCGAAAACATTTTCCAATCTTATGCTTACTTTGTAATTGGTATCTGTATAAAATCGATAATTACATTTTTTTTAAACGCAGGTTGATATTGACTTCAGTTTCCTGTTTCCAGAAAAAGAAAATAAGCTTTTAATTGGATGGGGACAGCAAAAAGATAATTTTAAACAAATATTTGATCAGTTACTGACCGATATTGGCAGTAGATCTCTTTTCAGGAAGCTCGCTGATCTTACTAACGAAAGTAAGGTGGATATACTTTAAGTATTTAATATTTTGCAAGTTTTATGCTTTTTTAGATTCTGAAGATTGTATAATTTTCTTGCTTTTACATGGTGTAATTAAGCCTACAAGTCGAATTAACGTAAAGAGCGCGCACCATCCTTTTAAAAAGATTCAATGGAAGCCAAGCATTTTAGATTCACAAATAAGTTGCATTCTCCACGTTATAACCTTAAATGATGTAGATAGACAAATTAATGACTTACAAAGCAAGTACTTAGAGTTAAACTTGAAACTACAGCCAATCATAATCGTTGTCGGGCCAGATACAAGTGATATAAAGCGTATTTTTATGCGAGTAGACAATGTTCTCTTAAAGTTTAATACGTTTCTTAAGTGTCTAGATTGCACATTTAAACTATTTCATGTTTTACATTTACAATATCCATGTGAAAGTCGTAGTGTGTGGCTTTTTATACAAACATTTTTTTTGACATAAAAACAGAATCCGATCACAGATCTCCTACAGTATCGAACTTTATTAATATGTTATCTAATATATAGATTAATAACCCAAAATATGTATACTTGCTTTATTTGTTTTCGCAGCATTCAAAATATTAATTTTTATATATTTCATTTAAAAACCATACATAAACTACAAGCCAAAGATACTTTTATTTGTAAACAAAGTTTACCTTTTAGTAAAAGGTATCTGTATCTTTTAGTAATAATAATAATAATAATTTATCTTTTCTATCAAGCTTGTCTACAAGTAATTTATTTGAATTTTCACCTGTATGTGAACTTGATGTTGGAAAATGTGTAATGCAAATAAGTTCAAACGCAATTGGCGAAGATGGAATCCCAATCAAGTTCATTAAACTAATTCTACCACACATAATCAGTGCATTAACACATGTTATTAATCATTGTTTTATATCTTCATCATTCCCTGATATGTGGAAAATTGCAATTGTTTTGCCGGTAGCTAAAAAGTCTAATCCTTGTGGGTTAAATGATTTTAGGCCAATAAGCATATTGTCCCCATTATCTAAAGTATGTGAGAAATTAATGAGTCAGCAAATAAATAAGTACTTAAATGAATCTGCGCTTCTGTCGCCTTATCAGTCTGGTTTTCGGGCAGGCCATGGATGTGCTTCGGCTGTCGTCAAAGTTTTAGACGATATTCGTCCCGAATATGACGCTGCCTCAATGACTTTGCTCTGTTTGCTTGACTTCTCTAAGGCTTTTGACAAAGTGAACCATAAGTATTTATGTCTGAAACTAAAGTATCTCTTTGGATTTAGTAATAGTGCGGTCAGCTTGATATCTAGTTATTTGTCGAATAGACTGCAAAGAGTTAAAGTTGCTCAATCATTTTCCCAAAATAGACCGGTACTAAATGGAGTTCCACAGGGTTCAATACTCGGTCCACTTCTCTTCTCTATATTTATTAATGACATATTTGCTGTATGCAAACATTCTTCTGTACATGCGTATGCTGATGATATACAACTCTATCTTTCGAAAAGGACTGGCTTATTTGATGATCTGTGCTGCAGGCTGAATGAGGATCTCAGCAGTATTGACCAGTGGGCTAGCAGCAATGGACTGCAACTTAATGCTGCCAAGTCATATGTACTTCCTATTTGTAAGAATAAAACTCACCTTAATGTACTTCCTAACCTATATATTGGAACAAGAAAGTTGAGTGTAGTATCAAAAATTGTGAATCTTGGTTACTGTATAAATTCTTCCCTTTCCTGTGTTGATCACGTAAACAGTGTTGTCCAGAAAGTTTATTATATCCTACGTAATTTAAGAATGTCTGCTAGTGTTTGTCCTCTTGACCTAAGGCGTATGCTGGTGAAGCAACTTGTCTTACCAGTAATTACATACTCAGATATAGTGTACAGTAAACTAGATTCTTCCTCTATGCTAAAACTAAATGTTGCATATAACTATGCCACGCGTTTTGTGTATGGATTAAGAAAATTTGACCACCTTTCAAACTTCAGAACTGCTATACTTGGTTGCGATTTGGCAAGTTACCTTAATGCTAGAAACTGTATTTACCTACATAAAATAATACATGAACGAACGCCACACTATCTTTATGAAAAACTACAGTTCAGCATATCCAGAAGAAGTTGTGTTCTAATAGTTCCTAGAGATTGTTCTTTAACTACTTCCAATCTTTTTTTCATTAATGCCGTAAGATTGTGGAATGCGTTACCTATTTCTTTGAGAAAGATAACAGGGAGGGAAATCTTTAGGCAATCTGTATTTACTCACTTTTCTTCTCATTAATTTCTTCTATCACTATTTTTTTTACTTTTTTTATGTTTTTTTCTTTTTACTATTTGAAACATTGTTAGCTATTAAGATTTTAATTTATTATTATTCACTTTTTGTCATTACACTCTTAATTTATTTTCTAAATGTTTTAATTAAATATATTTTTTAAGAACTATTAATTTGTTGTTATATCCAACCAAAATTGTTTGATATCTATCTGTTGTACTGTAAAAGAACATAGTTCTTATTGTACTAATGTATACTTAATAAATTCAAAAAAAAAAAAAAAAAAAAAAAAAAAAAAAAAAAAAAAAAAAAAGTTCTTGCCCACAAACATTTCAAAACATATATACGTTTAAAAAACACCTTAAAAATAAGCACTTAAAAGAAAACCATACGAACAATATTTCAATACCGCCTTTGATTAATGCACACGTTGAATTTAATTTAAATCCAAACATCAGCCAAGGTTGTGATAACAATTTAAATAGTAAAAAACCAGAATTATCTGCTAGTACAAAACAAACACTTGAAAATATAAAAACTACAATTTTAGAGTCAGCTCTTAAATTTACTCTTCACCAACATGCCAGAGATAATTTTTGTAGAAGTGATGTCATTGATATGCAACGCGATATAACCTCTTTTTTAACAACAATATTAACAACATGTTTTGAGTCTGTAATTAAATCGGAAAACCCTGAAAATGCTTTTAAGGAATTAAAACCAATTTTTCCAATCCATTTGAAGATATTAACTCCGAATACAAGTTTTTTTCTTATATCGATAAGAAAAATGTTTTCCAACAACCAATAATATTTACAATTAATAATGAAATAGGACACTTAAATGCTAATGGCGTACCTACAATAGATGAACAAAAAATTCAAGGAGTTTTAATGCCTATTTCTTTCCAAATACAAAAATATCTTGAAGCTAAAAGCGTATTTAAGTCGATAACAGATAACATGAATGAATTGCAAAAATCTCCTAATATAGACGGATTAATATATATAATATATATATAGTAATATATATAGACGGATTTACGTGTTGCGAATTATGGAAATTCAAAATTAAAGAATTTGAAAACAAACTAGTTCTTCCATTGTTTTTGTATTTTGACGATTTTGGCATCAATAACCCTATAGGTCCACACTCCTTGCAACATTCTATATGTGCTTGTTACTATACAATTCCCGCAGTACCTGCTTTTAGATTGTCAAAGCTTAGTAATATTTTTGTAGCCGGTCTTTTTAAAACTAAGGATATTTCGAAATTTGGTAATGACCAAACCCTTTACCACTTGGTATCTGAGTTAAAGGATTTGGAAACAAACGGTCTGTGTATTGAAACTTCGGAAGGAACACAGGACGTATATTTTACGGTTTCCTTAATTTTAGGCGATAATTTAGGTCTCAATAGTATTTTAGGATTTGCTAAGTCATTCTCCTGTAACTATTATTGCCGGCAATGTAAAGTTTCAAAGTACAAAGTCAAACTAGAGAAGATTTAACGCTTTTGCGTACCATTGAAAACTACAATGATGATATAAATTTAGATAACTACAAGCTAACTGGCATTAAAGACGATTCTATTTTTAATTCTCTTCGATCATACCATGTAACACAAAATTTTTGTTTCGACATAATGCACGATCTGTTTGAAGGCGTATGTCATTATGATTTATGTAGAATTTTGTCTCACTTTATAAGCAATTTCTTTTCTTTAGAGACTTTGAACAGTCGAAAACAACTTTTTGAATATGGAGATACAGAAAATGGTAATAAATCAGTTTCTATACTTATCAGTAATATTCAAAATTCTAAATTAAATATGACAGCAAGCGAAATGATGAGTTTTGTTTTTTTTTTACCCCTCATGATAGGTGATTTAATTCCAACAGGTAATCCAGTTTGGCGTTTTTTTATTACATTACTTCAACTAGTAGATCTTCTGTTAACTTCATCATTCAACAATTTAAAGTTAATAAAGTTAGATAATCTTATTCAGAGTCATAACCAGCAGTATTTAGCGTTGTTCAATGACAAATTAAAGCCTAAATATCACTTCTTGCTTCATTATGTGACAACTATAAAAAAATCTGGGCCACTTAAACAACTCTGGAGTATGCGCTTCGAAGCCAAGCATAGAGAAATAAAAACATATGCCAGGAACATAGCATCAAGAAAAAACATACTTTTAACTTTGGGCACAAAAATACAATTGAAATTTTCCAATTTAGTTCATTCGAATGGATTTTTTCAAGAGGAAACACATTTTCATAAGCTAGAAAAAATGAACTTTTCAATTAAAAATTATTTTGGTTCTATTCGAAAACATAACTTTGATTCTAATATGCTTTTATTTTCAAAAAATGTTTCCTATCGCGGAATTATTTATAAAACTCGATACTTGTTGGCAAAAAATGAACGAATTTATGAAATTAAAGATATTATTTCCTATGAAGAAACTGCATTTGTTGTTGTAAATCAAATAAATGTAACTAAATTTGATGCTCATATTTAATCTTTTATACTTGGGTCAAAATTAAATGTATTTTTTGTCTCTAAGCTATCTTTTTTTGATGGCCCCCCAATGCACAAGTACACACTACCCAATAAAGCTATTTGTACACGAATTAAATATTTTTAAGTAATAATTAAATATGAACTAGTGTTTAAACAAGTACCGTTAAACTCAAGTAAATATCGCACCCTAACTACAAAAGAACCAGAACTCAAAATTTTAAATTTTATGTAAATTGTTAAAAAATTCAAAATGATCATCTCCTTTGACTGCAAAATTTTTATTCTTATCTTGCTTCTCTTTTGTATAAAAAAAATATAACTGCCTCTTTATTTTGTATGGAGTCCCTTGAAAAATAAAATTGTTTTTTGCTTCTCCTAAAAATTTTAAATTTTTGAGTTATGCTCTTTTTGTAGTTGGGGTGCGAAATGTTAAGACTTATATGAAAATAAGCTATTTAAAACGATCCACTACGACTTTAACTTAAACAATTCAATAATTTTTCATTATGTAATATACATTTTCATTTATGTATATTTTTAATTTATTATTAATGTTATTATAAAACTTATGTTAACCTTCTCTTTAATTTCCTGTTTTTCCAATTGAAATGAAAAACAAATAAAAATAATTAAACACAACAGAAATTACGGGTTCTTATTTGACTCTTTTATAGGTTGGTTTGTTTATTTTTTTAAAGCTAAATGCTACAGTTAAATGAGTTGATTTAAGTTTTTTTTTTGAGTAACTTCAAAATTTTAAAATTCTCAATGCAAGTCCGATAGCCTTAGTACAACTCCAAACGGAGTCAGTACGACTTCTCAAATAAACTCAGTTCTCGAAGTAATTTTAACTCACACACGGAGTTAAATAAAGTTTTTACAGCTTTGGCAAAATACCATGCACGAAAAGAGTTAAATTGACCCCGAATATGACTTTATTTACTCCGTGTTTTTTTGGGTGTAGTAAAACAGTAGTGTAAAAAATATTCAATTGCAAAATATTTTTGAAAATATCATGTGACATTGTAAATATGAAACGGACCTTATTAAAGAAAATTTATACATTGATTTTTTAAACCGAATATTGTTATTTGATGTTTACAGTAAATAAACAAGCGAAATTGTTATTTAACAATATTGTGGTCAAAAGGTTAAAATTAAATTTTTTATAACTTAAAATTGCTTAACAAAATGCCAACCGTAGAACCTTTTTTATGTTGTTTTATGTAATTTGTTGGACTCAAGTTTATTTCCCTAAAAAAGGGGAAAACATGTGGCGTTTTGTTAAACAATCTTATTGTAGGTAAATGTAAAGGTGTTAAAACGCAATTTTTTTTTTGTTAAAATTAATTTTATTATACTACTTAGCAAGAAATACAGAGTATTTGAATGCAAATGTATTTTCAATGCATTGTTTTTGACGTTTCTCTCAATTCGTTCGTTGTTAAGTTTCGATCAAATACTTACTATCATATATTTTGCTGTTAATAATTAATTTGACATTTGCAGAATAAACAAAAATATTTAAGAAAAATGGATGCTAAGTTGGAAGTGATGTGTTTAGCTAATATTAATTTATTAAATGCACTGCTCTTCTATTATTAGAAGCAGATGACAATAAAAAAGAAATATTCTTCATAGTGGTTGCTGCAGAGAGAAGATGAAGGTAAATATATTAAAAACAAATTGAAACATATTCCCATCACAGTGTACACTGCACACACTATATTTTAAAAAAAGAGTTATTTTAAATACTATATCTTTATTACTGATAGGATTTTCTCACAAATTAATAACGGAATTTCTCTGCGAAGACACCAAACTTTATCGCAACATTCTCCAAATGACTCCAGCGCAATTCGAAGATATTCTGGATAGAATTTCTGGATAGAAATTGTATTTGGCCAGCAGAACGACTATAATTAACACTGCGTTATTTAGCTACAGGCTTTGAATATGACAATTACTTTTAAAAAACCACGTTCTCAACATATTACTTTTAGGTGTAACTTAAAAATCCTTGCAACTGCCATTCCGGATTCAGCAATCAACCATTTCAAGAGTCCTGAAAGAAACTATGCCAGCCTTCTATTCAGCGATGCAAGGTGATTTCATCAAGTCTAGTGAGTGGCTAGAGATATCCAATGACTTTTACAACATGTAAAAGTGTATCGGTGCGATCAATGGTAAACTAGTAAAAGAAATGTTGTCACTTTGCATGCACTAAATGAAATACCATATTTCAGGAAAGCATTGCAGAATAATGCCGCTGAAAAAAGCTGGATCAAAGTACATACTTAAATTATAAAGTAACTTATTCCTTTGTATTAATAGCCATTGCGGATGCCCACTATCGCTTTCTGTACGCTTTCTGAGAAAAACGTAGTTTGCATTCCTTTTCCAAGTAAACTACCAGGAACCGCTTTTCCGTAAGTTCTCCTAGCTGACGATGCATTTGCTCTAAACCGTATTCATTGTCAAGGTTGACATCAAGTCAGGAGCATTTTAATTATATGATGTCAAGAAGTCGTCGCGTTGTGGAAAACGCTTTCGGAATTTCAGCGAATAGATTCCAAGTTTTATTCGCGCCAGTATATCGTGCTCCAACTGAAGCGATTGAAGTAGTTTTAGCTCGTTTGTGTCTACACAATTTTCTACGAAGTGTCAATATTAGAAATTCAACTTCATTTGGCAACATTTCTTACGAAGAAATTGGTCAAATAATTCAGACAAACTTTTCTGAAACTACCGCTGTGAATAGAAGGCAAAGCAGAAACGCAGAAAATTTGAGAACATTGAAATGCTTTTTTTCAATAAAGTAAATTAATTTATTTGTTTAGATTTCATTAAATATTGCATTTCCTTGTGATATTGAATAAGAAAATTAACATTTAATAAACTAAATTTTTTTATTTAATTAACATTTAATAAATTAACATTAATAAGCTAAAAAAACAAGCTTTTTGTTTGAATGGTTAGGAGTAACATTTACAGCTCGAATCAAAATAACTGTCGCACTTGTTTTATGTTATAAATCAAAAGCACTGTGTAAACTTTATTAAACAAAAATTTTTATTTTAAGCACTCTTTATAACTCTACATCATTAAATTCAAATCTTTCATTATTAATTTTTTTAAAAATTTAAAACAATTTGAGAAAGACGAGCACGCGACACACATCTGGTTTTCAGGTATATCATCTAATATTTTCATTGATCATCGCTTAAGCAAGTTTATCTACCAACATGTGCTTATGTTCGTTAATTTAATAAAACATTCAATAGAGTATCACTAATACCCATTATCGGCTGTTAAACGGTTCTATTTTCTTTCGAGTTGCTCAGCCTGCAAATGCCATAAAATATTGAAAACCTGTCGTTTCCCTTGTAGCTTCAAATCCTCATCCTGCTAACTTATCTCACAAGCAATACAATTGCCGAACGCAGTATTGTCGCTACTGTCTCCTGAAACGCAATTCAATCTTCTCGTGTTGATTCGAAATGATTCACTTAATTCATTTGATTTTTGAATTAAGGAAGCAGCTAATGTGTGGTTTTCCTTCATGATTTTTGCTTTTCCTTTGGATGGTTAGGAGTATATGTGCTTAGTAGATGCTGTGGTGTGAAAGCAGCTGGTGATGAGAGAAAATTTTATGGAGGCACAGATTCTATTTTCATGGATAATGTTAGTGGAGATGAGTTTTGAAATGATGGAGGAGTTGCTGTTGTAGCAGGTGGTGAGTCCGAAATGTCGGCTTCTATTGAACTTGAACTGGAGCTTTGTAAAAACTGCAAATTACAGAATTAAAAATTGTAGTACACAAGCAAATATAATGTAGCATCTCAGAAATAAACTTACATTTAAACTTATTTTGTTGAAGTTATTGACTGACGGTGTGGGAATTACTGTTAACGACAGGAAATTCAATTTTTTCTGAAATTTTCACGAAGCAGAAATCGCTTTTATTTCCTCGACGCCTGAGCCACTTTTCAATGCTCTTAATAATTGTTCCACTTTCTTATAACTTCACCTTGAACAATACAAATTTGAGAATAACATTTAAAACATAAGATGAGATTTCTTACCGTATTCGAAAGGAACATTTGCATTAACCCTTAACTGGCACACCTCAAAAAAATTACACTAACAGTAAATCTGGTCCCAGGGACCAAACCAACTTAAAATTCTAAAAACACAAATTTAGTTAAAAATTCATGTTGTTTTTTTAAGAACATCATAAATAAAGTTTTTTTTTCTTATTAAGAAAGAATTTTGTGAATTATTTTAAATATTTGAATTGAATTGATTTTTGAATTGAATAATAAGAGAAAAATGCTTTTATTTTTTTGTTGTGGTCCCACAGACCAGGTGTACCAGTTAAGGGTTAAAAGAAGTATCAAAGTGCCAAAGATCCCCAAAAAATTTGTTTTTTACCTTGTTTTTGTAGCTGGCGTTCCTGTGATTCCATATAAATTCCGCAACTTCAACTCTTTCAATTAAATAGAGTATGTATTCATCCGTCCAAACAAGTTTAATTTTTGTCAATTTCTATTATCAATATTAAAAAACACAAAGAACTAAAATACACTGAAGAGCAAAACTGGACTTTTTTTATTTAAATTTATTTAAATTTTACATTACGATTTTACTATGCTTAAGTTAACAAATGATAAAAAAAGTTATTATTTACATTTGGCAACTAACAACAAGAAAAAAAATAACTGCATGGAGTGCAAACTCCAGTTTTGCACTCAATAAGAATCCGCAGAGTTTTAAGTATTTGAATTTAATTTCGCTTATGTACTCATGTTGTCAACATTTTTCCGTTTTTCTTACGTGAATATTTATAAAATGTGTGCTTTTAGTGCAGACATTATAAATAAAGTGGATTTTTTTTTTAAATGGACAATCCGCGCGTGTTATTGCGAACAAACTTAAAATAAGCCATACGTCGGTCTTACGGCTCGATTTTGAAAAACAATTTTGAAATGTCAACAACCAGCAAAGGCTAGACACATTGGAAGGCTTTTAAATTCCAATAAACTGCAACACCAAGAGAAGGATTGCCGCTTTTAAACCAAAAATCAAGTGTCTGGACGTTAGG
The DNA here is from genome assembly GCA_963920525.1 of Dichetophora obliterata. Classification (NCBI taxonomy): domain Eukaryota; kingdom Metazoa; phylum Arthropoda; class Insecta; order Diptera; family Sciomyzidae; genus Dichetophora; species Dichetophora obliterata. The sequence continues at coordinate 82,457,186 of OY986436.1, read as the reverse complement.
ACGGGCTTTAAAAGAAGCGGGATATAAAGCAAAGGAAAAGAAAAAGAAGCCTGCATTGGCAGCCAAAAATATTTCTGCCAGAAAAGTTTTTTTACAGCGGCACCAAGATTGGACAGTTAATGACTGGAAGCGGGTATTTATAAAATATTATTTGAATTTTTTTATAATATCCAACCAGTTTTGATTTATCAAAGGTTATTTGGTCTGATGAGACCAAAATAAACCTTTTTCAATCGGATGGGCGTTCTTGGTACTGGTCAAATTCAACAGGGTCACTTCAACCGCACCAAGTAAAACAAACCATTAAATTTGGAGGGGGGTGTTTGATGGTTTAGGGTTGTATTACACCTTTTGGAGTAGGCCCTATCGTAAAAATCGATGGCAAGATGAACAAGGTCCAGTATTTGAACATTTTGCAGAGCAATTTGCCAATTGCCGTGGATATGCTGCTCATGCGAGTAGAGAGGATCATATTCCAACAATATAATGATCCCAAACACACTTCAAGATTAGTGCAAAATTGGCTAAAAGCTCAGGATTTGAAAGCCATGGAGTGGCCTCCGCAAAGCCCGGATATAAATCCCATCGAAAACTTGTGGAGTGTTTTGAAACGGTAACTGGCAAATTACGCCAATCCACCGAAGGGCATGCAAGAACTTTGGGAGCGCGTTGAGGAAGAATGGTACGCCATATCACCAGATTTCGTACACAAATTATATGAAAGCATGCCCCGACGGCTTCAAGAGCTTAAAAATTCTTAAGGATTATGGACAAATTATTAAAACTTAACAAAATAGTACAGCTTTGTATTTGGTGCAAAACTGGATCAATCCAGTTGTGCCAAGTTTTGTTAGTTTTTTCACTTTCCATTTGAATTAAACTTTTTTTTTCATCCTATTTAGTAAATTAAACATTTTTAAAGCGTTATGTAAAATTTTATTACAAAAAGTTTATAAATGCAATCAGTATTCTACCCCAATGTTTATTTTTAGTGTTATTGTTCCAGTTTTGCTCTTCAGTGTATATTACTTCTATGAAAAAAACACCAGATACAAAAAGTAACAACGTTGCTGAGCTGTCAAAAAGTTCAATTTTGCAATATGCATATTTTTATTCTTTTCTTACAAAATGTGTCTGTCTTGCCCAGGCGCCACTTGTTTTCAGATTTTAAAATTGGACAAAAAATTAAGTGTCATACAGGCTTTAAGCACAGACTGCATTAACACGTGGGTAGATTAAAGTTTCCCATGGCGGCATACAAAATATCCCGCATTAGAATTTTTAAATAATATTAAACAAATTTAATTGAAATTTAAAGAAGTCAACGGCAAAGAAATCGACATTTGCCAAACTAATGGCATCATGCTATGGCATATTTCCAAAGAAGCATTAAACGAACGATGGCTATGCGAACGATGTTGTATAGAAATTGAAATATGTATTTCTAACGAAGCTAATCGTATACTTATTTAACAAACATATGTTTGCTACGTACTTGCAAACTTTTATACACAAGCGGTTGTCAAATGTGGTATTGCCTGATCAAATATTTTAGAAGTTTTCTGTGCTATGTCTGTTTTTTTAAAGATATTATTAAGATTTTGCTTTGTTTCTTGTTTGTTGGCAATGCTTTACTTCGGTTTGTTTATATGAGTAGGGAGCTGTTTTTGGTTTATATTCAATAAATATATTTCGAACAATAAAGTAATTTGTTGAATTGTTTCAATTGTTATTGTTTCTCCTGAAAGTTTATTTCAAGTGTTTAGTGATTAATATAAAATGTATGCAGCTATTGCAGTGGTTGATTTTGAGCAGGATGAAGAAAGTGAACTCAGGGTACGCAGGCGCATGTTGTTATGGACTTATGATCTGGAACTAGCAGACGCTGAGTAAGTTCTTTTCATTATTTGTGTATCAATTGCTTTACAGTCTTCCATCACTGGATAGGTTGCTTTTCCCTTCATCAATCCTAAGTCAGATGCACGGACTGGAGGCACTCGTAATCAAATTTTTGCAGAATCTATATTTACTAGAGTGGTCTTTGTTTTTATGGAGCAACAGGTTGTTTTCTGTCGCAAAACAGGGGTTTTGTTCCTTTAAAAAACAGAAGTAAGCTGTGAAATTTTTTAAAAAAGTATTGATTTACTGAAATACTGAAACGTGCCGCTTGCGACCTTTAAATTGGAAATCTGATTTATATGGGAAAAAAGTGCAATTTTTTCAAGAAAGTCTCAATCACTTTTTTTTAAGTGCTAATTTAAAAAAAAACTGGTACGCGCCTTGTTTTGGATTTAATTTTTCTTCAAAGTGGGCTATTACACATGAAAATTAGACAAACACTACCAGAGTTGTGATTTTTTACTTTTAAAAAATCGCAAAAATCCAAACTTAAAAAAATGTCATTGAAATGTTGTGGAAATATTTTCTGAAGCTATATTTTAAACAGATACAAAAAATTGTGACATTACGCTAAATAACCGGGTCGTTATGAAATTTTGTGCTGAAGTGTACCTGTTTGGAAATTTCGAGTTTGCGTATTTTTACGAGAAAATCTTCCAAAAATTAAAAATTCAAGTTTTGAAAAATCACCGAGAAATGTGGGATGGATGGTTTTGAGCTCCAAAATTCGGATACCAAAGTTAAAGCTATTGGAACTTGACTTTTTTCCAAAAACTCTCAAATGTTTTTTCAAAAGTGGTATTTCGAAAACAAAAAAATATCATAAAAAATCGAAAAAACGATGTTTCTCATTTAAAATGACTTCAATAATTTTAAAAAAATATTAATGATTTTAATTAGAAAAAATTTTGAAATTCCGGGGATGCAAACATATCATAACCTGGTTTTAGGGTAAAAAATATCAATGAAGGAAAACCTAGAATTCTGCTGCCTTTGACATAAGCAGCAGAGATCTGTGGCTTGTTTCTACAAATCAATCGAGAACCACTCGAATGAAAGTGACGTAAGTCATTCTAGAACGGTCGAGCTCGTTCGGTCAATTATAAGTGCTTCTGCAACTTAAAAAACTCACTATCACTTTTATCTTAATCAAAAAGGAAATTGATTTACATCATTAATTGCTTTAAAAGTTGCAAAACCAAATGGAATTCGTAGAACCAATCGAATTTTAAAATTAAGCGCTTAAGCTCACTTGCCAAGGACCAAGTGAGAATGAACTCGATTGACAGATTCGATTCACCACACTTGCAGAAACAGATCAGACGAGAATAACGTCATCGTGACGTCAGTTCGAGAAAATTATGCGAGAAATTCACCCGAGAAGAGTTATAGAAACGAGCTACTGCAAGCGATGGCATTTTCTCTACTTGCAATCTACCCTCAACAAATACAGTGTCAGTATGACCGCACTAAACAAGCGCTTCGATTGTTGTGTCGAACATACTTGCAACATTGAAGCCAACTGTGTATGAGCGTGTCGTAAGACAGAATAATGCACGTTCGAGTTGTTGGTTTGATAACCAGTGCTGGGTCTTTTCAACTTCTGGTATGCAGTGGTGAGTATGGTCATTTACAAGCAACAAAACAAAGACATAAACTGCATAAAAAACCGGGGGCCGAATTATAGCATCCGTGATCGAGCAAAATTGTACAAGATTTATGCAAAGTATTTGCAGTAACATTGCAGTTACTTTGACTGACATTGGAGAGCTTGTAGCTCATAAACTAGTCGTTCAATTGAACTGGGGCCGAATTACATCATCCGCTATCAAGCAAAATTGTACAAGATTGATAGGCGCTTGTCTCGTCGTGCTCTTCGTAATTTAGCTCGATCACGGATGCTGTAATTCGGCCCCTGATTTCTTTTTATAAGCTTAAGTTGCCAATATTTGACCGTGGTGATACATGACATGTAACACGACCAATTTCACTCGGTTGCAAACACGTTACCAACCTGTAGCAACTGCTGATTCCCCGTCTGTAAGTCGAGTTTATTCTTACTGTGGATTATAACTACAACTTGGCTGACGAGCAACAAGTTACCTGTATAAAAACTTTATACAGAGTGGAACCCGAAAAACGATCAGGAATTGCGGAGCTTTCAGACCTTAAGAACATGCGCAGTATGCGCATATTAAGAATATTAAAATAAGCGTCTTTATTTTTAAGCTGAAATAACATGAAAAATACTGTACATAAATTGTACTTAAAAAAATAAACTGGCCATTTCAGCCCTTGGAAGGACTTTGACCTAGCTTCTATTGATCAATTGTGTTGTGCGTGTTATTAAATGTTTGATCACAAATGACCGAGAACTGGACATACGTGTTTATTGCCGACTCCGAACGGCTTATGTTCTCAAGAAGCTTTACATGGCAATTTTTACTCTCTGATGTTTGCCATTGTCTGCAGAGAGGTGACGACCGAACAGAAAAATTAATTCAATTGAAAAACTTTTTGTCTGAGTTGGAATTGAACCCGGGCTACCGCGGTTCTTTAGCTTAGGGGCCACGCACTCTACCCACTAGGCTCAAAAGAACAAGGCACCCTATAAATTCACATGAAGCAAAGCAATTACTTATCTTTCATTATTTTTTTCTATTTACACTTAATAAAAGAGAAAAAAAAAACAGTTTTAAAATCGGTTCTAAAGCCATACAGCTCAGACTGTACAAAACAGTTTAGTATACAAAATAAGCTCTCAGACGGTGAGAAGACGTCTTGTAGCAGCAGAATTGAATGGTCGATGAGCTAAGAAGAAGCCATGGCTTTCACATAAGAAGGTGGAAGCGCGACTAAATTGGGCCTTGGAGCATCAAAATTGGACTGAACAAGATTGGGAAAATGTCGTGTGGTCTGATGAATCAGATTTCCAGGTGATTTTACTAAGGTTATTAACTAATGAAAAAAATTACTTTCATCACACTAGAACACAGTTCCCATTAAAATTATACAAGCTAAAATCAAACAGAGTAGATGAAGAATATAACCCCGACTGCTTGGTACCTACTGTTAAGCACGGAGGAGGCAGTATAATGGTCTGGGGTTGCATGTCTGCGAGTGGGGTAGGTGAAATGGTTGTCTGCGAGGGTCGCATGAATAGCGCACGGTTCATAAATACGCTCAACAATGCACTAATACCATCTTTTACATGGATTTTTGGCGATACCAATATGGAAAATTTTGTCTATCAACAAGATAACGCAGCTTGCCACAAGTCCGCTACAGTTATGCGCTAGTTTCAACAAAACCACGTGCCGCTCATGGATTGGCCTGCCCAGTCGCCGGACTACAATCCCATTGAGCATTTGTGGTCACAATTAAAGCAGGCAATAAGGAAACACAGCATAACATCAGAAGAAGATCTTAAAAATGCTTTGAAAATAGAATGGGACAACATAGTAGTATTTCTTAGTTTCGTCTAAGTAGTATAGTGCTTTCTTAGTTTCGTCGAAAATTGACAAATCAATTTATTTCCGGTGATTTTAAAGGGTGCCTAGTTCTTTTGAGCACGGCTATATATCTGTGGTCACATGGAATAATGACTAACCTCAAAATATCGTAAAAAAGCGATATGGAATTTACTTTATTGCCAATTTTTGGAAGTATGCAGATATAAATATTTTGCCTAGAATTGATCATCACTTATGTCTGCACATATTTTGTTTGTAACGGTTCATATATTTTAAAAAAATGGGTCTTAGTTCGTGCAATTAAAATATCGTTTTTTACGATACTTTGAGTTTAGTCGTTATTCTTTGTGAGCACAGATATATCTCCTTATAGCTAGAATAAATTTTTTGAGTACGGGTCCTGGATACCGATTATTGAAAACTCAGTCAAAATCTTTTCCCAATATGATCTTAGCAAATTTATTCTCTCCCTAGAGAAGAAAATGAAGCCAAATTGAAGATGAAGGTATCACAAAACAAAGCCTTTGATATGTGGACCAAACTGCTAATGGGAAGTATTTGGCAATAATAAAAATAAAAACTTATTACCCATTTTAAGACATTTAGATATCTTTTTTGATACTTTATACATAGAAAAACAAACACCTCGATGAGCTAGTTTAACCCGTGCATTCAATTTATGGCTAATAGGAAAACGAAACTACACCATGACTACCGAATGCGTTTGCCACGGTCAACACTAATACCGAAATATCACCAACAAACCAATCGACCAGCCAGCCCCCGAAGGCTCATAATAGATACTTATGTCGAACTGACAGTCGTAAACAGTCCAAATCGTACCTTTTCAATACGAAATAATCTCATAGCGGAAGCGGAATATTTCAGGCGAAAGGATTGCAACGGTCTAACTTATGAAAACGAACTTCTACGTAAACGCATTTGGACACGAAACTTCTTCTGCTGTAGCCTGTGTGTGTGTGTGTGTGTGTGTCTGTGTGTGTATGTGTTTGGGTGTGGGCCAACAACTTAAATCGCCACTCATTTGGGGTGGCTGCAAGTTATTCTCCTGAATTTTATTACCTTTTTACAATATAATCGGAAAATCTGAGTCTGTTTGCGCTTAAGGACTTTTTAGTGTTTATTTCCTTAGATTAGTTTGTTTATTGTAATCCTTGTTATAAATTAAGAAAGCGCTGCTCAAAAAATGCAGTTCCAGCAAAGGGTTTAAATAGCTTCTTAAGCGAGTTGCTGCTTTTCGGTAGATTTTTTGTTTTTTTGGGCAGCACAAATTTATACCCGCTTTTTCCCAAAGGCATTGAAAATGTTTTCGTGTACTTACAGAAAATAGTTGAGTTTATAAAGATTTTCCTCCTTTTTGTCTTGAAGATAAGTATCAAATTAAAATATACTTAGTTATGAAGGCAACAACACTTTTCACTAAATGGCCGCCCATTCCACATGATTCAGGCTTATGTTAAACGCTGTAAAAAACTTGGCAGCACACTACTTCTATTGAGCCGCTTGCAGTTATTAACCTTTTGCCACAAGCGTGACCTACCTGGTTTTACTGAAAATACTCGTAAGTTTATCAATTTGCATAAATTTATTTATATTATTTTCCTTAAGTTCTTTGCTCAAAAAGAAAAACTCGAAATTGCAAAATATTTAAATAACAATAGCCAACAGATGTCGCCAACATCGCCGTGCAAGAAACCTTTTTACCTTAGTATGTAACACACTTCAATTGATTTTCCAATTTTTGTGAAATTTTTTATTTTCCCTATGTTCGCTCATATAAAATGATAAAAGAAAACTATTTTAATGAAATTTGGTTTTTTTTTTAAAAATATTGAAAATGTTTCATTGAAAATTTGATGAGAATGCAGCATAAGTTGGAAATAGATACTAGTTTGCTATTTTGAATAAATAAGGAGACGTACATGAAAACAGTCTTGCATAGAGTAAAATAGAAAATGTTGAGAAGAAGACAATCGGGAATTTTGTCATATTGACTTTACACAGGAAACACATACATATTTGTTATTAGTTGAAAAAAAGGTGAATGAAAAAAATAATTTTTTATATCATCAGCTTGTGCATTAGCACCTTGTGCTGCAATATTGAGATACATGGCGACAGGAATGAGACTCAAAACTTTGTATGTAAGACAAAACTGGCTGTTTTCAGTATCGTAGCTACACTAACCCAAGTACTTAAAAAACCACTAGACATACATCGATGACCTTTTGCATAAAAATTTCGTTTGATGACATGCATGAAATGGTGTAAATTGCTTTGCTTTAGACAAATCACGAACTGATTTTTATAAGTTTATATTTTCTATAAATATACCTAAAATATCCGAAATTCAAATGACAAAAAAAGTAATTAATTAAAAAATTGTATTCTTAAAAATTCATTTTAATTTTAAAATATAATTATAAGAATCTTAGTGAGAAATCATTTGAACTGGGCTTAAATTAAAATACCCACACAGTGGTGTATCTTGACGGTTTTATAATTTTGATGACGACCACTAACCTGTATCCGTAGATTGCGTACCGAGGAGAATATTGCTTCTGTATCCGCCAATGTTAATGAAGATCTCGATATCCATCTTTCGCCGGTCGCAGTAATTGGGGTTGTGTTCCTGGAATCTGGAAAATTTTACGTAAGGACCAAGGTCTGAAGGCTTACAAATTACAGCTGGTGCAGAAGTTAAAGCTGAGCGACTTGCCACAGGGCTAAAATTTCGGTGAATGGGCCTTAAAAAAGCTGGATGAAGATCCACTTTATAATCGAAAAATTGTCTTCAGCGACGAGGCGCTCACGATTTAGACGATTTCTAGCTCAATTGGTATGTGAATAAGCAGAATTGGAGAATTTGGTCTGAAGAACAGTCAGAGGAAGTCCAACAGTCAATTCACCCCGAAAAATGGTCTGTTTGGTGCGGTTTTTGGGCCGGTGGCACCGTACTTCTTTAGAGTTAATGATGGCCGCATCGTTACGGTCAATGAAGACAAGTGCTTATCGATGATTACGGCCTCTTTTTTTTGCCAAAATGGAAGAATTTGACTTAGTTGACATGTGGTTTCAACAAGACGGTGCAGTATGCCACACTGTACGCGATGCCATGAACCAATTGAGAGGCGAGTTTGGTGCGAAATTAATCTCTCGTTTCGGCGCAGTGCGATTTGACAACCACTAGATTTTCTAGGGTATGTCAAGTCTCTCATCTACAGGGACAAGCCAACTCCGATTGCTGCTTTGGAATACAACATTACCGGTCGATGTGTTGGAAAAAGTGCTAAAATTGGAATTTCAGAATGGACCACCTACATCATAGCCGCGGGTAACATTTGCATGAAATAATCTTTACACAGTAAATGAAAGAGCAACCAACACATAAAAATGTAATCTTTTGAGAAACCTAAGGTAATTTGAAAAATTTTTAAAATACTGATTATCGAGTAAAAAATTACACGCACGAAATTATGCGAATTTTATGATTGATTTGCAATGTATGTATTAATAAACCCCGTTTATATTATAAAAAATACTCAGGGTTCGCAAAAACTCTCAATGGAAGATAAAAATTGCACTCCTCCTCATTAATAAAGGGTGTTTTTTTTTAGAGGTATAGAACTTCGAATTGAAATAAAACACAAGAAAATCGTTTTAATGTCCATCAATTTGGCTTTATTGGAAGGATAATTTTATGCCATTAATGTTTAAATATGATTTCGGGCATGTGGCCGCCACGGCTGGCTCGAATAAAGCCAATTCTACAGGTCCAATTTTCAACCACTTTTTCGAGCATATGGGGCCGTATGTCGGCAATAACGCCACGAATGTTGGCTTCCAAGTCCCCTAACGTTTCTGGTTTGTTGGCGTAGACGAGCGACTTCACATATCCCCAAAGAAAATAATCCAATGGTGTCAAATCACACGATTTTGGTGGCCAATTGACAGGTCCGTTCCGCGAAATTATGCGCTCATCGAATGTTTCCTTCAATAAATCGATTGTGACGTGCGCTGTGTGGCATGTAGCGCCGTCTTGTTGGAACCACAACTCATCCACATTCATGCCATCCAATTCGGGAACAAAATAGTCGGTTATCATGGCTCTATACCTGTCTCCATTAACGGTAACTGACTCTCCAGCATTATTTCGGAAGAAGTATGGCCCAATGACTCCACCAGCCCATAGAGCACATCAAACATTCAGTTTTTGTGGATGTAATGGCGTCTCAAGGGTCTCATGTGGATTCTCTTCACTCCAAATGCTGCAATTTTGCTTGTTGACGTAGCCATTCAACCAAAAATGAGCCTCATCACTGAACAAAATTTTGCGATGAAAATCAGCATCGAGATCAATCTCATTTTCGGCCCATACACCAAAATCACGACGCATTGCATGGTCTCGCGGCTTTAATTCTTGCACAAGCTGGATCTTGTAAGGTCGCAAGCCAAGATCTTTGCGCAAAATCTTCCATAAAGTTGATGGACAAAGCTCCAATTGCTGTGCACGGTGGCGAATCGATTCATTCGGGTCCTCTTCAACATTTTGGTCTACAACGGCAATTGTTTCTTCGATGCGCACTGTTCGACGTCTCTGCGGATGCGTATTATCACATAGAGTAAACGTAGTGCGAAAGCGACCCATGGTTAACCGAATTAATTGCTCTGATGGACGATTATGTCGACCATAAAATGGACGGAGCTTGCGGTAAACTTCGCGAACTGAACCATTATTTTAGAAATAAATTTGCACTATTTGCAAGCGTTGTTCTTTTGTCAACCTGATCATGATGAAATGGCAAACCAAACTGAACATAAATGACATTAGAGTTGCCAGATTTGACCACAAAATGCCAGTTTTATCTCTATTCGAAAAACAAACCTCTAAAAAAAAAACACCCTTTATTATTCAATTGACGAACGATTCATTATGCTTTTCTCATTCGTACAGAAAATAAACTTTAACGCTCTTATGTTCAATATTCAAAGTGATCAAAACTTTTTCTTCGCTCTTTCATAGTATTCGTTTGTATATTGTGCTCCTCAAAAAAACTGAGTTAAACAACGCCATGGTGTAAGAAAACCTGGGGCCGAATTACAGCATCCGTGATCGAGCAAAATTGTACAAGATTGGTAGGCACTTATCTCGTCGTGCTCTTCGTAATTTTGCTCGATCACGGATGCTGTAATTCGACAACACTTTTGAGTTTGGTGTGAGTTTTTGACAACACCATGAATTTCTTTGCTTCTGTCAAAAAATTGTGAGCGAAAGAGCGGAACTGTTGATTGTCGTCAAATTGTGTTATTTGTTTGAGTTGCTAGATGATGTGCTATAGTTTTTAGTGTGCGAATTAAGTTTAAATAAATATTTAATGCAATTAATTGTGCCGTGTTGTGTTGACAAAAAGTTATTGCAGTTGTCTTCGCCGATTAGCCAAGTTTGTCATTGAATGTTTTGGCCATTTTATCACAAACGTGCGTTGGAAGGTGCCGCCGACATGAAGCTTTGGCCAGCATGCAAATTGTCTTGCATTCACATCGTGTTTTTTTTACATAACGCACAGCGTCTCATATATATTTTATTGTTTTCCATATCACTTTATTCTCACTTTAATCTCAGTAAAAATCTTATAAACTTGCAGAAAGACACGAATTTAACAAAATTTCGTTTCATTGCAATCCACCATCAGCTGTTTTTGACAAGAGCGGGGAAACATAATTTTATCATTTTGAGAGAGAAGTGTCAAACTCACTAACACCTCTATTTCTTACACCATGAACAACGCCTTCTCTTATTAATTTATTGTTTCTCGGTCGCGAGTATTTTTAAAGATAAACTCATTTCATTGAACTATCTTTTTTGCGTTTTTTAATGATAATATTTAAGTACTTAATAAATTTTTAAAATTTTCCTTTTTTATTTATTTATCTCCGTTTCTAATAATTTCAAAAATGTAATGATTTTTTAAGTTTTTTAAATTAAATAAAAGCTACCCACCGCTTGAAGAAACAAAAACAACTTTGGGCTGTCTTCACCAGAAGAGGACTAGTATACGCTAAGAGAAAGCGTGACGACTCTCCGATCTATGTAGAATCTGTTGCTGCTCTAGAATGCATTGGCCGCATTCAGCGCAGACAACTGTTGTGAACTGTAATGGTAGCGCTACCTTAGTTCACGATGTTTTTCTCTGAATGTGTTGCTACTCTACACGTCAGAAGTTAGATTCTATTTAATTTTTATAAAAATTTAATTCAATTTCAAAGGTTTCTCACTTAAATTTGCTGCGTTCTTTCTGCGTTTATTAATTTAACAGCGTCACTATCAGCATCTGACAGTTAAGCAAACAGTTGTGTTCATGTAGCATAGAATTTGTTCGCTCGATTAAAGGATGTTCGCTCCTTTATCAGTTTTAGTTAGCGCTACCAAATTTGTACCATTCAGCGAATTTTTACACAACAGTTGCCAACTGTTGTATGCGCTGAATGCGGCCATTGCTAATGGCTCTACCTCCCATAACAGCAGCAAGCATTCATCACAACATAACAACGAGTATATATCTATAAGAGTTTTCACTCGTCGCTCGTTATTTTTTGCTCGCTAATATTAGCCATCCATCGACAGAACAGGCTATTTGGATGGGACATTTATTTTATACCCCTTCAAAAGTGCGAGTTTGTTTACATTTTGTTTTCTATATTTTGATCATTTTGGCTGCGTGCACAAGAGAGCAAAAAGATTGGTATTTTTTAATGTGCTTGCCTGTTTCTTCTTATTTGAGTATCTGAAGAAATATTGCAAATATTATGAATGAAAATAAAATTTTACAGCTTCTTATTTGCATGTGCATGGTTGCCGAATTTATTTTGTTTCCAGCTGGACATTTTTGTTGTGATTTTGTTGTAGCTATATTTTGGTTGCTGCTGCAGAGAAGGATTTTTAGATATTTCATTAGCTGCATAGGGGCCCTCAAACGATACTAAAGGGTCCGCCAAATAACTTTTTTTTTTGAAAATTCTATAAGAAAAAACTACTGGATATTTTCTCAAATTTAGTTTTTTTATTTGAAAGTACAATTCTTCCGGTTCATAATGAAAAACAATTTCATTCAAATAGCTGCCTCGGCTGGCCATGCAGTAGCCTACACGATCGGTCCAATTTTTAAGCACATTATAGATTGTGTGCAGCTGTATTTCACCAATGGCTTCACGAATATTGTCCTTTAAAGCGTCAATTGTCTCTGGCTTGTCGGCGTAACACTTATCTTTGAGGGCACCCCACAAATAATAGTCCAACGGTGTCAAATCGCAGCTCCGAGGTGGCCAAACGACACCAGCTCTGCGGCTGATAATGCGATCTTCAAAAACAGGACGCAAAACATCGAGTGTAGCTTCGGCTGTGTGGCACGTAGCGCCGTCCTGTTGAAACCAAATGTTGCCAATATCTTCCTCTTCAATTTTTGTGAATAAAAATTCCTACAACATGGCCCGATAACGATCGCCATTGTTTATAACGGCCACTCCTTGCTCATTTTCGAAGAAAAATGGCCCAATTATGCCTCTGGACCAAAATCCGCACCAAACAGTGACTCGTTTTGGGTGCAGCGGCTTTTCAATGTATGCGTGTGGGTTTTCTGTGCCCCAAATGCAACAATTTTGCTTGTCGACATACGGAGCTGACGGTGCTTCTCTTCTTCCAAAATCCGTACGCAATTTTCGCACACATTCTGCAACATTCTGCATTATTTCCAAAGTAATGTCGCAATATTTCCCAGCGTTCAAGCGTATACACAACCATATTCGTTTAGCGGAAGGATAAAACTAATTATCTGTCAAATCAGACATGAGCTAAGTGTTATCATTCACGAAATAAGCACTAGTTGAAAAAAAAAAAACGTTAGATGGCGGAACCTGTACATGAAGGACGTACATGTAGTTCGATAAAGTAACGGGACTTTTCTCGTTGCCCTTACACACATCGCACATGACGGATAGACTTTGGATAGACTTCATTATTTTTTAGCTGCCGAAGAGTTAACATCAATTAAAAATATTAATATTAATTGTTTTGAACATTTATTTTTATTAAAGTTTTTTCCTAAATGACCTCTATATTTATTATGTTGACTTTATATGATTTAAATACAAATTCTAAATGTTTGATAGTTTAAATCATACTTGATTTTAAATACAATTAATTGTTCTAACGAATCTTTCCAAAGAAACAACAACAACAACAACAAAGTTTTTTTTCAATATGAAAAGGAAAAAATCACTAGCTGATCTGATTGCAATTTCTGCCTGGCTAAGGGCGTCATCAGAAATCTTTGTGATACCCGTGCAAGCGCGCACTAACGCACTGCACCACCGGGGCGATGAGATTTGAAGTGTCAATTTCTCAGATTTTCTCAATTTCATAATTTCACATTTGTTGTTGTATTTCTGCTTTACTTTAGTCTCTATGCTTATGTTATTATATGTAGTCCAACAGCCTGCTGAAAGTCTGCACTAACAATGCATGTTTACTGAAGTTGTTTTTAGAATTTTGCTGATTTTGTTTTCAGCTGTTTCCGTTTGGTCAAGCTCTACCATTTGATTAAAGTTTTTTCCTAAATGACCTCTATATTTAATATGTTGACTTTATATGATTTAAATACAAATTCTAAATATTTGATAGTTTAAGCTCAATAAACAATTTTAAACTATCAAACAACTAGAATTTGTATTTAAAATCAAGTATGATTTAAACTATCAAACATTTAGAATTTGTTTTTAAATCATATAAAGTCAACATAATTTATTTTTATTCTTTTGCTTTAAATAATCTAAGCCTCAAACGGTATTAGGGGCCCTCAAACGATACTACATGTCTATCCGACCTGTCAAGTCATCACACATGTAGTATCGTTCGTGTGCAAGAAATCAAGGCGGATGGACATGTCCGATGGAAGTCAAAAATGTTTGACTTTTTGCTTAGTACGTCCGACATGTAGTTCCGTTTGCGTGCGCGGCCATCCAACTTAGCACATTTTGCCATTTGTTGAAAATTTTCAGAGAGGCACATCTCGCGGCAAAACTGCCGAACGTAACAAATGTTATATTTTGACGCGAATTTTTTTATCTTTACCTAAAATTGTGATGGCTTAGAATATTTAAAGCAAAAAAAAAAATAAAAAATAAATGTTCAAAACAATTAATATTAATATTTTTAATTGATGTTAACTCTTCGGCAGCTAAAAAATAATAAAGTCTATCCAAAGTCTATCCGTCATGTGCGATGTGTGTGAGGGCAACGAAAAGAGTCCCGTTACTTAATCGAACTAAATACATGTACGTCCGTCATGTAGTATCGCTTGAGGGGCCCTAATAGAAAGACAGAATTCTGATTCGGCTAATGAAATAATTATTGGATCATAAAAAAAATGTAGCAATAAAATAGAATTGGTCTAGCAGTATTTTATAAATTTAAAATAAAACAAAGAAATATTGTAGATTTAATTAATGAGAATAAAAGTTCTATTTGATACAAATTTTACAGGTTATTATGTATATTTATTTGTGTGTTTTTTTTTTTATCTTCTTGTAGTTGCCGAATTTGTTTGTTTCTAGCTGACCATTTTCCTTGTAGCAATATTTTGCTTACTACTTTGGATATAAAACCATAATTTTTAGGTACTTCATTAGACCAATAAAAAGATGAAATTCTGATGATTCGGCTAGAGAAATAATTATTAGTCGGGACTTGAAAAAATTTTTTTTAACGAAAATGCTTTTAATAAATAAAATTAACTTGAATTAACAAAATACAAACACCAAATTTCCTCAAAATCTTTCTAGCTGTTTAGGAGGAGTTCAGTGAGAAAGCCATGTACAGAAGAATTTATTGTATAAAGATATTCTCCGGCAGACGTTGTCCTGCCAACGCCTTACTGCCATATCTGAATTTTCATGCTAATCGAAAAAAAAACAACTCATATTTTCACCATTTTGAGTATAGTTGCCGAACGTATCTAAATAAATTCAATTACAAAATTTTAGTCTAATGAAAGCAAAACCGTCCAAAATATAGCATTTTTGTTGATTTGTAGGCGGTAAAAGAGGGTGTGGCAAAACATTTTTCCCTTAAACCATCTAGAACTCAAAACAAATCGAGTGCCAAAATTTGAGCTTAAGTTACTTTATACCTATCGTTTTAATATTTTAACTGTAATAAAATTTAAAAAATATATATTTACGAATTTTGTAATCAATTTTTACTAATACTTTTTAAAAATTTTACAATATTTAATACTTTTTACTGCTTCTATTAAAATTTATTCCAAGATTTCTAACCATGAAAGTAGTATATTATTTTAAAAAATTAAGAAAATATGCTATAATAAATACAATATATGCATGTACTGTTTTTTTGTGTAAATGTACATTAAAGTGGCCCTAATTTATAAAAGTTTTTTAACGCCATAGGCTAAAAACAATTCGATTTGTTATAAAATTAAAATGTATGCAGTTTTTTCGAAAAAATCCCCAAAAATCTTCAAATGCAAAATTTAAAAACCAACTTTGTGGATAGCTATTTCATAATCTTAAGCTATTTCGGAAAAAAAACAACTAAAGCCAAAATTCGAATAATTTTTTTATTCAATCAATCTGAAAAAATTAAATTTTCAAAAAATTGTTGTTTAAATAGTGGTTTAAATTATTTTTATGTAGGCAGTTACTGCTAAACTAAATGTATATGTATTTGTACTGTAACGAACCTCCTGGGGGCGTTACAATATTTTTCCAGCTGGGGTATCCTCAGCGGCCGTCCAGGGTTCGATGACAAGAATTAGGAAGTTTTTGTTTAAATTAAATGTCTCTTTATTTGGATTTAGCATAGTACAGTTGTGGTAAATGTACTCTGGATAGTTAAAGCTTTGATTATGCCTGTATATGCATAAGTGCGTGTGCTCGTATGTCTAGCTAGTAGATAGCGCTTGATCGTAGTGGTACAGTTTCTGCCTTTACCGTTAGTCGGTTCCGCTATATGACGATAACGCGTGATGTTTTCGTGATCGTGTGCTTGGCGGTTACCGTTTCAAACTGGTGGCGTGACGGCTTGTACCGGTTGACGCTCGTGTATGTGTGTGTGTGTGTGTTCACAACTTTGATTTTATAGGATAGGAGAGGGGAGGAAAAGGACAGATTTCTTCATGGCCCAAAGGGAAACCTAACGCAGTCAGAGAACACTCTCGTAAAAACCAGCGTCAGCCTTCGCCCATGGAGATGAGGTTATCTGATGGCCGTTTGAACGGTTGTGAGATGTAACGTCGCTAGAGTCGACCTCGTATAGACCGATGTTACCTCTCAAGCGGAGGGAAGGGTAAATGCCTTTTCGTATAATGCGAAAAGGGGATTCGTAGGATTTAGGATTTTTGCGTGTAGGATAGGATTTAGGTTTTGGTTCGCCGATGCACTGTAGTGATTTAATTTCAGTTCGCAAATTAGCTATTGCGTCTTAGCACGATATTTCAATTTTAAAATGGTGGCTTTCGTTCGCCTGTGTAACTGCGCATCGTAGTATGCGTGTTCGTCGCTGTGGCTTAGCGTTGAGTCCGCAAATGGCGAAACTCTGTAGTTTCGCTGGTTTTCTTTGCGGAGGAAACCTCGAGATGTTGCTTTTTCCCGGATCGTGTGTCCTGGTGAAATGCTATCCCCTGGAGTTGTCCTGCGGTCGTGTTAGTAGGAGCCAATAGCAGATATGCTATTTTTCATCAATTGGCTCGTCGGTAGCTGCGAGTCGACCGACTGAAGAGCTGGTGACGGACTTTTACTGCTACGATTGACGGCAAGAAGACTGAACTGCTCCGGTTGATGGTAGAAAAACGACTCTCACGTTTGCTTTTCAGTCTGAGCGATTCATGCTCGGTTTCGTGAAAGCTGGCGTACGTGACTTTTGATTGAGTGAAAACTTTGTGATCGAAAGCTTTTATTTATGTGATGCTATTGTTGTCAAGTTATGTTAGACTTGTTGAGTGGAAGTCTAAAACATGTTTTACGCGTATATGTGTATGTGCAGAATCGAAAGCTTTTAGTTATAAGTCGCGATTGTTATAAAATATTATGTGTACTTCGTTTGAGTAAGTTTCTGTCTTGTTATGTCTGTCCGCTTTAAGTACCCAGAGTTATTTCGCTTAGTATAAATATACTATAGTTAAATTGGTACTTATGACATATGTTGCACGAAACTTAGTGTATAAAATATGTACATTTCATTGGTATGCTTATAAAGTAGTTACAGCGCGCTTGGTGTAACTTGAATTTCTTATTTAATCAAATATTCAAATACGTAGTACTGTAGGTTGTTATCTTATATTTATATGTAAAATATTAAATTAATTCTCTAAGTTCTTATTTATTACTTCGTGGCAGGCAGTTGCCTTAGAGTTGGCTTTAGGTCAAAGTACGATATCATATGTGGATATGATGTATTATTTGAATATTTAATTAAACGTATGTTATGTTTGAAAAGTAAACTTAATGTATGGTTAGGGCCATATGTTTATATATGGGCTTAAGAAGATAGGTGTGAAATGCTAAAGCGGTTTAGGTAATATAAAATAAGTATAGCTATAATAAAAGGTATTTTAATACTATGCATTTAATATTAAGTTAATTAGTAATTAATAAGTAAATGGAAAATATAAAAATATAAATAATAAGAATAATACTTGTAAGTCCGGTGGTGTGGTGTCCTAGCTGGGTATGCCGTCTCGCATGGTGGCGCATATGCTGCATCCATTTATTGAGGAATGGCGTGTTTGGGGTATTGACTCGTGAATGATTGTATGTTTGGTGTGTAAATCGGTGAATATATGTCGTGTCTGGTAGGCAGAATTGGTGAGTGATCGCGTAGATCGGTGAGTGGATGGTGTGTTTTGTAGGTGTGATTGTGAGGGACATTTTGGCCTACAAAATGTGTCCTTACAGTACATGTAGTTTTGAAAAACTATCCCTATAGAAATAAACTACCCTGTTTTTAAAACAGCTTATTAAAAATATGTATTTAAAATAATCTAGTTTATGATCATATGCCGACTGTAGCTGCACAATTAGAATTCACAACGTCTACAAAAAATGTCCAGCTAACTGCGTCAACAACAATTACCAAGGAAATCTACAAACAAGGACGCACAGAGCAGAACAAGATCATAGCGGAGCTTTTAGAACTTTTGATTTTCATCCTACATGCAGGACGGGCTGCAGGATGAGCTTTCATACATCCTACATGTCCTTCCGACCTGTCAAATCCGTCCTACATGTAGAATAGTCCGAAACCCCCTATTAGCATGAAAATTCTTATATAGCAGTAAGGCGGTCCATGGCAGGACAACGTCTTCCAGGGAATACTAATATTTTATGTATAGGTTTTCGCTTCGGTCGACAGTCCCCTCACTGCTATACTTTTTTTTATTATTAAGCGATGTTATAAAATTTTAACACTGCGAATCTTGTTTAATTTAATTTTTATTTCCTAATAGACATATTCTAAATAAATCATAAGCAAATATTTCATAAGCCGAATCAGAATTCCGTTTTTCTATTTGGCTAATGAAATATCTTAAAATCTTTCTTGCAGCAGCAACCAAAATATAGCTAAAACAAAATCACAACAAAAATGTCCAGCTAGAAACGAAATAAATTTGGCAACAAAGCACCTATATAAGAAGCAGTCAACTTGTACTTTCATTCATATAATTGAAAATATGTCTTTGTTAGGCTATTTTTCCAATTTAACAAATGCAGCCAACCAATTTGTAAATACTAATTAGATTCTAATAGGATGAAAAAGGAAAAGAAACTTCAAAACTATCGAGACTATTCCTACCTCGCTTGTGCACACAGTCGATATGTTGACAAACAAAATGTAAACAAATCGTTTCATCATATCATATTTGGGTTTGTTTTTATTAATTTATATTATAATTTCAATATATGACTGTGAAATATGAAATAAATTAATTTTCCTTCATATAGTTAAAAATCATTAAAATTTCGTGAATTTAACAAAACTAATTTGCAGCCTGACATACATACGATTCAATACGATTTGACATGTGAAAAAACAAGAAAGTTCAATTAAATAAGCGAACCTATTCCTAGCGTGCTTGTGCTCACAGGAATATATTACATTTTAGCTGTTCTATGCTAATGAGCCGAATGCCTATAAGTATTATACACATATTATTAAGTATGGATAGAGTTGAGAACAGCACGACGAATTCTGTCGGATACTCATTGCAGTTCTCTGGTAAACATATGTCATTCTTGTTGGCTTTACTGTTATCATCATTACCATCATCTACAACTGCCGATGTTAAGGGTAGTGCTGATAATTGTTAATATATCACGTTTGATCCGATAAATAACGATACATTGGTTTTCACTATTATTGTTTAGACGATGCAACTCATAACATAGACTTTTACATGTAAACGCAACTTCAGTATACGACTTGTTAAGTTTTTTAGGACATATTTAAGTGATTCAATGAAATAATTGCTTAAATGCATTAATTTTTATTAATATGTTGGACCTCTGGGGGGTTTGAACCCCAAAACCGCCTTGTCTAAGGCCGTGATACATCTTCCAGATGGCATATATTATATATTGGAACTGGATGTGGACGATGAAGTTACGTCCAGTTCTGATGACGACGCAACAAAACGTTCTCCATTTCGCTTTAAACAACAATACATTAACATATACAAAAAAATTTTGTTCGTAACAAGGTATTTTCTATGAAATGGAGCAGATTTAATGATATTTCAACAGGTTTAACGATAACGATACAAGACAGATATACTTTAAAGAATATTGAAAGACCCATGACGTATGGCTTATGGCTTAGAGCTGTTTGAATGCAAGAAAAATTTTTTTGTAAATATTTTTTAATGCTCTTCTCTTCTCTGTGAAAGTTTCACATTTTTGTGACAGCAGAAATTCGAAGAAATATGACAAGTTTTAAATTGTTTTGACTTTATTTTAAGTTGAGGTTAACGGCACTTACGTCACTGTAGTACAAATCTTTTACAAAACCACAAATAAGTCCTAAACCGCTCATGCGATTAGCATACAAATTAATATAGATGTTTTAAGTTACGATGAGTATTTTGGCACTATTTAATTTTAACTTTCTTAACACCAGAGGAAGCTGTTTTAGTACATAAAAACCTATATACAAATGTTCATGCTAATCATATGATTAGCCTGAGGAGTTTTTTTAAAGTTTTGTTAAAGATTTGTACTACAGCGCCCTCTGGTAATAAAGATAGATCTACCAAGTTTTGAAGTCCATGGGAAACATACATTCAGACATCAATTTTTATATAAATATATTGATTTTTTTATCTTATTTTGATCAAATATGAAAATATTTTGAAATTTTTGTTAAACAAAGAAATTTGATGAAGAATATCTTCCGAATAACCCACAATTTTATTCCTAGTACTGATTTTGTGGCTGTTTCTGCCAATTTTTTCACATATTGCAGCAAAAAACCAATTTCAACCTTCTTTTGAAAAACCAAAGGCTCGAAATCAATTTTAGACTAAGGGTTTCTTGGGCAAACCTGCTCAAAATTGACCCGCTCTAATGTACATACATTTTTACAAATAGTTTGAGAAATATGGATTTTGTGTCATTATTTTTTGGAAAGTGTCTGTAAGAGTAAACATTTTTTTTTATTTTTAGTAGTGTAAAGTGCTTGACTTAGTAAACTGGGATTAATTACACAAATTATCACGCAAAATAGTTTCCGATACACAAACATTTTTTCTCTTCGAAATAAACACTAACAGATATCGTTTAGTGTTTTTGGGTTTTAAAAGTGCTTCAATATTTGCAAAATACTCGTTTGACTGCAATTGCAAATTGATATTCAAATCATCCTAAAAACTTTTATCCAACCGGATGCAAACGCAACATTATCTCAACTCTCTGAAGCCAGCGATAACCTTACGTTAATTTAATATAATGCATCAAGGGACTATCATCCGCACAAAGTCTACCCCATCCCATTGTTTACCGCCCTCTCACTCTTTTGCAGCGCTCGGCAAGCACACCTCGTAAGCATCTAAGCAACTTCCGCTAAACATCCTGCGATCATGTCGTCGTGTCAAGTGTTTGTTGTTTGCAGTTTCCGCGTTGCGGTGTGGTTGTTGACGGGTTATTTAAGCGTTTCCTGTCATCTGCTATCGTTGCTTGTCCGTCCGTCTGCCAGTCGTGTCGTGTCGCGTCTAAATTGTTTTCCCACATTCTCTTAGTCAGTGGTGTGAGGGCGATGTTTTTGTTGCGGAGGATTTTTTATTTAATCCTTTTATTGCTTTTGCTGCTGCTGCATATATATAAACTTTGGATATGTAGTGGCTGTTGTTGTAGTTTTTGTTGTTCGTGCAGCGTGTTGGTTGATTTGAAATGCGCATCGCATCGCATCGCATCATATGCAGCAACAACCGGAGTCTAATGATTTTTTTCTCCTTCATCTATGTTTTTGTTGGTGTACGTATATATATCATTGCTGTTGCTTTTGGGTTTCTCATCATGTCGTCCTGTTGATGACGCCCTCATTTCAAACAGGACCTACAAAAACATCAGCTCAACATCAAAAGGACCAACCAACGCACGGCACACAATTTCAATCAAACGAAGCTGTCATCAACATCATCACCGACAAATAGACGAATGAAACACAGCAAATAAAACTCAATAACGTTACACAGACCCATTCGATGCTGGTCACCAATGAGTTTTAGGAGTTTTCATGGTTGTATTCATGTTACAACATAACACAGATAGGGAATAAATTTGTTAAAATATATTACTCGTATGCCTGCGAAATAAATATTTTTTTTTTTAATTTAAACCCATCACTTCCGATACTCCACAACTCCGGTTTGGCTCCTTTTAAGGGAAAGACATTGTCTTTCTACTTCGTATTTTGTTACTTGTGAATTGTATTGTGAAATTTTCTGTCGACTTTTTTTATCAATTCTTGCGTTTTAGCGTTGTAGCGACTACTATTGGTGTTGTTGTGTACTGATTTCGATACCTTCTTGCAGAGACCTTATCTTACTGAGTGAGTAATTTTTAAAAGAAGAAAATTGTTTTACATGAAAAATTGTCTAGAAATTTTATAAACAAGTAGGCTTAATACTTGTCAATTATTGTTTTGTTAGGATAGGTGAAGAAAAGTTTGGATCTGAAAAGTTTGGACTGCTTCAAAAAAGTCATTGAAGTCATAGACTTTTCCCATTCGTTTTAAAGACAGTTCGACTTGATGATGAAAGCTATCTGCGCTCATAAATGTATGTCCTGGTTCAAAGTAATAAATATTCAGTTCATTACAGGTTATAATATTAGAATTAATTATATAGACAAGAAAGCTTAGGAAGCACCAGTTCTTGTTTTGGCTAGAGCAATTGTCTTACCATAATGTAAGGGATATACTGTCGCATTTGATTTATTAAAATTGCATAAAACGTATATATCAAGTCCTCTTTACAACGCCCTGAAATTCCTTCATGCCAAATTGCAGCAAATACATGTGTTTCCGATTTGTCACCGACAGGCACAAAAGATTCATTATAAACGGTCAATCGTTTTGTAAATATGACTTCCTTAAAACATTCAGCACGCGGCAGCATAATCACCTTTTCAAGATCAGCTGAAAAATGTGTTGCTTTATTAGCTTTCTTTGCTCCTTCAGCATGCTTACGATACAAAGCACGACAACTTGTATGTTTTTCATTGTGACATTTCCACTTTTGACAAAAGTTACAATCATCTTGCAAATTAGATCCGCCATGTTCATGCAAAATAAGAGTTTCGCAAACTGAACACTCTTCATGACCAAGTTTGGTAAATAAATGCACATTTCTTTCAAATGTTGCCGATAAGTTTCGTAACTCATTTTACTATCCTAGTATTTTTCTACAAAATCTTTGTGTATAAGTTTTATCGTTATATCGGATGGCAAATAGTCACAACACCATCATCTTTAGTTTTGATTGCTGTGCGCAAATCCAATGGCTCGATTTGCGCATTTTGGTCCATGGTTTCTACTAATTGTGAAGAGCCATTTATATTAAATAATAAGAAATAATAAAAAACAAACCTGAGGTGCTGGTTTAATGATGTTTTAACGTTTTTTTTTTAGGGAAATTTCAAATTCACAAATTTGTTTTTTGAAAAACTGTTGTTGCATAAAATTATTTTGATAAAAACATAATTGATGTATATGAAAAGTTTTTTGGGGGAAATGAAAAATCACAAACTAAACCAAGCTAAAGTGGGGTATCTTAAAAACAGGGTAAGAACGAGGTATTTACATGTAGATAACGCATTTTTAGCTCTGTTTATGTATTTACTGCTTTTTTTCGTAGTTAGCAATAATTTTTGTAGATATTACAATTTAAGATAAAATAATAAGGAAAGGGCTGGAAAATTCGCGTTTTTTTAAATTGGAAACAAAAGAGGAGGAAAAAAGAATTAAGAAAAGCAAATAAAATCAGTTTTGATTTTTATGCCAGATACCGCACTCTTTCTTATGACGGCAATATGCTGTTAACCAAATTACAGAACCGTCGTTCAAATCAAATGCTTATGATATCATCTGATCCATTTATATCTAGTTTCAAAAATTCAAAGAAAATTGGTCACAGTCCCTTAAAAAAAAAGCAATAGATTTAATTGTTCAAAAAACTGATAAATTTTTTGAAGGATATTGATTCAAAAATCAATTTATAAATACTTAGATAAATTGTAATTTTTATTAATACATATACAATTTTAAAACAATTCAATTTAAAAAAACACTACTACAATAAACAAATTTAAAAAAAACTTTATAAAAAATAGAGAAGAGAAAATCATAAAAACTATATCAAGTTCTCATACAAAAGGCAAGTACATATTTTATCGTTAAGTTGCAAAAAAAAAATTGCTATATATTTACCAGTCTATATCCCATACAAAGTGGCGTCATCTATATAGTAAAAGCTTCATAAATGCCATAATTTTTGAGATATAGTTCCTTGAAACTTGGCACTATCTCAGCGCAATATCTTCTCCTCTACAAAATAAAGAACATCTTTAAAAATGATTCAAATCGGATTTGAACCACGCCTATAATGCGTTGCACGGCATAATATATATAAACATTTTCAAAAAAATCAAATTCCTACCAAAAAAAAATAGCAAACGAAATTTTAGTAACTATATTGATACCTCATATTAAAGGGCTAAGTTGTTTCTTTCATATGCCGAAATTTGCTTCAAAAAATTTTCTTCGCTTAGAAGTTATAGATTTTTGGCCTCCAAATGCCAAAAAACTCACTTTTTGCACCTCTGTGAGAAGGTATTTAAAAGATAATAGGCTTGGGTGGTCATAAGGGTTGCTCTTACCACTATGGAGAAAATTTGCTTCGAGTTTCTGATCGGTATCAGGGTCCAAAAGTATTCCATTGAATCTGAAAGAGAAACTGTAGCAATTTTTTTATATTAACTCTGTTATTTTGTGTTGTAGCTTGTCATGTGCTTGGCATGCTTGCATCGACTGAACTCGTCAAAAAATGGGGGGTCTTAAGCAAGACTACAATCAAAGGCAACAAATAAAATAAGAGTTAATTCAAGCCAAGTCTCTTCAAATACACTAAAATAGTTATGAAAAGTAAAATATAAAAAACAAAAAAAAACCGTTTGCCATTAACACAAGTGATGATCGCGAGAAAATTTTATATCGCTATGAGCACTTTACTTCTCACACCCAATAATGTGCCCAATTCGCACAACTCCTTGGCAGTCTCCGTGCTCAATTATGTCTTCTGAGATTGCCCCTTATTTAAATGACTGCTTCGAATTTAAATCATCATTAGCCAAAATCGAATAACCATCATTCCCAACTAAATAAATAACTATTCCATTACTTTGTGCTTACTTCAATTCATTTATTATTAACGTTGCCACTCATATCAAAATAAAAAAAAATCACCCTTTACCTCAAGAAAACTTTCATTTTTATATATATGGCACTTATATAATTAAATATCTAAAATAATCCCTACATAATGGGATATAATTATACTTTAATAATTTTCATAATTTTTGTTTGTTTTTGTTTGTGTGTGATCTTAACTTACAGTTTAAAATCCAGAGTGGATGTTGATGATCTGCAATAAGAAATAAAATGTTATGCCAACTATGTTGTAGATCCTGTAAAATAGAATACTTCTTAAATAATTTAATTCAAATACCTTTTTTTTTATATTAAAGTAGTTTTGAGCTAGCAGAGCTCTTATCAATAAATTCTGTTATTTAACATATTTCATTAATTAATTATTTTCTCTAACTCATAACGTTAGTAACATTGAATCTTACATAGTTCAACTAAATTAAAATTCTTATGCTGGAGAATAATTTTGTTTTAATGTCAGCTACATTAATTTCTCAAAACTCGTTTAGGTGAAGTGCAAACGATCAGTTAATATAAAAAAATTTACACTGCAGTCGAAGTTTCGGTCTGCTACGACAACTGTGTTTAAAATTTTCGGAGTTTGATGCCTTCGACTAGATACTGGTCTGAAGTAATTACAAAAATCGACAACAACAATATGAATGTATGACTGAGGGCCTCCCAACAGTATCACAGTGGAACGCAGTGGCGTTAGCAAAATTTGTTTAAGATGGAATGTCCACTGTTAAAAGAATTTAATATTGGTTACACAATATTTCGCATATCTAAGAACTAATACTACCTTGGACTTCCGTACTTTATTTTCAACTTGATGATGAACGATAAGAAGGTAGTTTTCAATAAAAATTTGATGACTCTTAACCTAAATGCACATCAAGATTAGTACATTTTTCTGTATTGAAAGGATTTATATTCTCATTGCAACTAAAGTTATTGTTATAGATCTCTTAAAATTTTTTTTTTAAAGTATTATAATGATATTATTTAAACTTGTTATATCGGACGGTCAAAACAATATAAAATGTAGGGACTAATGTGAAAGCAAAATTCTTGGCACAATTTTTTTTGAAGTGAAAACTTCTTTAGGCGCGTTGAACGATTTTGGTAGAGGGTAAATCATTAGTTTGCATCATCGTATTTTTCCAAGGAATTCGTCATTCGGCCGCAAGCTCACAAAGAAATCACTTGGCAACTCCTGAAATTAATGCATATAATCTGTTTGTTAGTATATAAATACTTAAGTTAGATTGCAATAAGATGTTTGCAACCAAAACTTATTATTAATTCGGTTTATATTTATATATATATATATATACCTTTAAAGTTTGGCAATTTCTTCAGTTGTTGTATTTGTCAACATTTTTGAAAAATTTGCTTTTACTCAAACAGCTGCTATTCATGGTGAGATTTAAAAATGGATCTATCCTCTTCTTTTTCTTCTTTTTTCTGCTGGAACTTCGTTTGCAAACAAGAAAAATAATGTATGGATTGAGTGTTTTAACATTTTAATTTTTAAGTTGTGATAAAGGCATATGTTGAACATTCAAATAATTACATGCATGCTCTTATTTTATTACATATCGTCAAACAAAGTTTGACAATTTTCACACTTGTTGTATTTGTCAGTGGCTTTTTATTTTCACCACTGCGGCATTTTATATTCAGAGTTGTCAACTATGGCTGTGTGTCAATCAGTCGTGGTAGGATAGAAAATATCAAGTTGAATAAAATTTGTGTGTGTTGAAATAAATTTGTCTTTTTTGCTGTGTCAAATGGACGATGAAATTTTGACGTTTCACATTTCGGTCGTGTTTTAGCGCAAATATTTTATTTTATTTGCATTTTATCAATTTGCGACATATTTAATTCGAGAGCTTGTACTTGCAACATATTTCGTAAACTTGTAATATTTTAAACTTAAAAAACTGTTAAAAAAATAAAAAAAAATGAACGAAACAGCAGGCAAACAGAAAATATAGCATTCAAAGTGCTGTATATTTTACGCCGCCAATTCGGTTCATCCCCTCTAACGCTGCGCAACCGCTGGGATCTTGTAATTCTCTTTACGTTGTTGTTGTAAATTTGCTAAGTAGTTATTGTTGTACAGTAAGCTTTAATTTTTTGTGGATGTTTATTTGTAGCTACAGTCAGCATATTGCATCGAACTAATTTAGAAAACAGTTTATACATATGAATTAAAGAGTATATTTAATATTGGTAAGTCTATTTGTTTTTAGTAAAAGTGTTACCGTATCGGAAATATATATATATGTATATATTTACATATTTACATATATATAGTTCATATATATGAACAATGAGGAAATTTAAAGGATATTTATGTACATTTATATAATAACAATTACGTATTAAACCTGCAAAATAATTAATATTTTCAGTAGTAATTGAATAACTAAGGTCTGCTTATCCTAAGCATTCTATTTTTTAAAACTGTTTAGCTTAATTTCTTATATGGATTATATATAATTTATAAGATATTTCTTAATTTTAGAATATTCTATTTTTAATACACAACGCAATATAGATATGGTGAACATGTATATTGTGTTAGTGTTATGATAAAAATAAGCTTTAATTTTTTATATTATTTCAATAATGAAATAATTTAAATAAATTACTTTAATTATATGGTAACAGTTTTCCTTAAAATAAATAGTTTCAGTAATATATACAAAATTTAATAAATTGTTATAAGCTCTTAAAAAAAATCAATCTAATTTCATATGCCGACTGTAGCTACACGGTTAGAATTCACAACGTATACAAAAAATTTGCGGCTAACTGCGCCAACAACAATTACCAAGGAAATCTACAAACAAGGACGCACAGAGAAGAACAAGATCAGAGCGGAACTTTTAAAACTTTTTGATTTCATCCTACATGTAGGACGGGCTACAGTATGAGCTTTCGCACATCCTACATGTCCGTCCGACCTGTCAAATCCATCCTGCATGTAGGATAGTCCGAAACCCCCTATTAGCATGAAAATTCTTATATAGCAGTAAGGCGGTCCGTGGCAGGACAACGTCTTCCATTTATATTTTATATATAGGTTTTCGCTTCGGTCGCCAGTCCTCTCAGTGCTATACTTTTTTTGCTATACATAGATGTCATATTTTTTTCGCTCTAATATAAAACAAGATATAAATTTTCTGCTTAAAAGGACAACCGTCACAAAACGTAAGAAATTTGGAGGCTATTGAATAACGGAAACCCATCTCAGATTTCAATTGAAATTTAAAATTTCGATTATAGTGCGAATTCACGATTTTTATTACTAATAATCATAACTTACCTATTTTAAACATTCTAAAACTAATTGATTTGGCCGAATTCATGAATTTACTCTGATATTGAGTCAATTATCTTTCAAATCAGCTATAGAGCTCTTGAATTAGGTAAAAAAATTAGAATTTTATGTAGGATTTTATAATTAATTCGAAGAAAATGAGTTAAACTTGAGATTTTCAATCGTAAAATTATATAATATATATTTCATATTAATTAGTAAATATTTAAATGTATTCTAATATATATTTAAACAAAATATTTTCGAACATAAAACTCGGTTGCAATATTTGAATAATGCTTTCGAGCTTAAGGACGCCATCAGGCGTTTGATGATCAAACGATCTGAGAAGAGAAACTGAAGTGACAATAATTGCGGCAAATGTGTTTTCATCAAATAACGAACTGTCAGCAGAGAGTTATTAGATGATTTCCTTTTCTATGGTCTGCTGTCCAACAACTTAGCCTCTGACACAGCTGCGTTCGGGGCACTTATCCGGCCAGACAACATGCTCCATCCGAGGGTTAAGGAGATTCTACCGTTTTCATGAAGTCACTTTGACCAAATACGTAGTACTTACGTCATCGACTTTTATCTTTGGGATGACATTACTAATATGTTGAATCAAAAGCGAAAGTTGTTGATTTTTTGAGGTAAAAACTTCGTTAGGACCGTTGAGTTCCTTATTAACGACACGACAACCACAATTTTAGAAAAATGCTATATTTCAGACGCTTTTAGTCGTATAATACTTAAATTTTGTAATTTAGTTCGCACATTAAAAAAATTTATTAGTAAAATTTCTACGAATGATATTAGTAAACAAAATATTCGTACATTCTACAAATATTCGTACAATATACAAAGTATTTTTATTGTGATATCTTTACAAATTCATTCGTCAAATTTTTCTAATACCTGGGGTCGAATTGTCCGTTCCGTGCACGAAACGGCAATCGTACGAATAAAAATTACGTGACTCGGTTTACGAACGAACGAATTGGGATTATTTCATAAGAAGGGTTACTGAACGTAATTTATGTGTCTATGCTAAGGTCGACAAATGAATGTAATAGATTTTAATTTCAAAATTCTATTTTAAATGTCATTAAATGACAGAAAACTGACTTTGAATAAATAACCAAAAAATTAACAAACGAACAAGCAAACCAAATTTAATAAATCAAAGCAATGGACCCGTTGTTATTATTTTATTTGTCAAGCTCAGAAGACTCCGAGGAAGATGAAAAAATAAAGAGGAGATTTTTAAGAGATGGCAGCAATCCAATGGCCTTGTCGAGAAAAGCGTAAGAATGCAAATTATCTTCTTAAGAAAAAGTGGTAAAGTATTTTAAATTGTAGGTTTATAAAACGATATTCGGCTTAGCAAGGAAGCATTCCGCTATGTTCTAACTACCCTTAGCTTCCAAGCGCATTTGTCAACTGCAGTGCTTCCAGTCCTGCAACTAGCTACCACACTTTCACTATTAGGAAGTGGAGGATTTCAGCACACTGTTGGTAATGACTATT